>JABUQX010064423.1:27500-41879 GCA_015478945.1 Trachelipus rathkii | reverse complement strand
AAAGCGCAAAAAATCGCGTAGATTATTGGTATAGCCATTAATCTGCTTTGTGAAAATTTGAAGAGCTTTAGAAGGGCGTGTGCTGATACAAGGAGAGGATATGGGATAAAAGCGTGGTGTAGCGATCAGAAATCGGACAGCAGATTGCTCTCACGGAACTCTGTTCCAGTTTTTAGAGCCATCAAGTAAATACTGGAGTAAAAACTTCATCATGAACGATGTTGGAAATGTGAGACAGGAATGATGCACCAGTTTAACAAGGCAGCACAGGAGTGGCATTGATTTGTGAGAGAGAGGTCAGATGGTCCAAGCAAAAATGAGATAGATAAATGGTAGACTTGTGGAGCGTGAAAAGGAATTAATAAAGGTCTAGTGAATCCTTCATCGTATGAGAAAAGGCAGCACCTTTTGTAAACAGGGATCGTTAGGATAATTTTAGGATAACAATGAACCGTTATTGTCCGTAAAATATGGCACCAAGTTTCTTTAATTATAACACGGTAGGATTATTCTCTGAAGCGCACCTCACTCAGGAATCGGTTGTCAGGGGCAGACGGTATTGGGGTTTGAAAACGGAAGATAACTTGTACACATGATTGGTATTCTCTTCGAATGGACAATAGAGATAAGTGGCCATCACTTGCTTCAACTTCGAGGCTCCCAGGGGAGACGATCGGAAAAAGAGCTCCAGGGAACTGATACTGATCGCCTCGTTTTGTAATTGGGTCCAACAGATGACTACAGATGCAGTAGAGTAGGGGAAGCCTGACCATATACCTACACAGCCATAAGTTCAAAGCTTCGATCAAACTTAGGGCGATATATAGAGTAAAAGGGACTTGCGATCACAAGCACCCAAGATTTTTGAGGCGAGATGACGTAATAAGTAAGCGCGCGATGAACAAGTTGTTTCAGAAATGTTTATATGTCTGGGGCCACATGTTATAAAGTCGGTCATCTAGAAATGAGTTCCTAGAAATTTGACCTGTGATATTAACAGGAATATGGGAACCATATAAGGTTAGGTCGCATGTTGGAAGAAGGTGGCAAGTTTTTCTTCGATTCCCTTTTTTTTCTTAAAAAGCACTGCTGAGGTTTTGGTGGAGAGAAATGGAAGCCATGGGAAAAATGGAAGCCATAGGAGCTAGCCCATTGTGAAAAATTCTCTAATTAGCTAGTTGAAGTTGCCTTCGAGAAAGGGCAGCCTGAGAATTCACATAGAAAGATGAAAAAATATCTCATCTGACATGGGAATAGAGGTAAAAATATCATTAAATCCGAGAGCAAATATTAATGCACTTAGAACACTACCCGTCGGAACGCCTTCATCCAGAGTAAAGTGGCGTAACAGAGAGACAGAATAGAAGAGCACCGGAATCTGGATAGATCTGTTGTGACAAGAGGGCATTTGATAAAGAGAGGGAAGTGTCCGCTCTCGGAAACCAAGCGAATGAAGTTTAAGGAGGATCCCAGTTCTCCACTTGTGTCGGTAGCCTTATCAAGGTCAAAAAGACACCAAGAACCATCCCACAGTTGAGAAGGCTTCCAGGATGTCTTGGTCTAGTTTTACCAAGGGGTCCGCAATCCAGCGATTTTTGCGGAAACCAATTGGAAGTGTTGAGAAAGCTTTGACGGCTCTCCAGAAACAGGCGAGTAAGCTGCTAGAAACCATTTTCTCCATTAATTTACAGGAGTGACAGGTCAGCGAAAATTGGTCTTTGGTTGTCTGACCAACTTCGGAATCTTTTTCAGCTTGAATAGAGAATACAAAAGCTGTAGTCCAATAGATGGAAAAAGCAAGATTCGATCCAGAATTCTGTTATATTAAAAATCCACAAAAAAAATCTGACGCCGAAGGATGATATGACGGAAGCATGATGTACGAAATCATTGTCTGGACCACTGGGGCACCGTCTTTGCTATTTCTGCCAATGCAGTTTATACTCTGCAAGTGGTAAAAAGGAACGGTTGTTAGGTATGATCCTTCCCCTTATCGCTTGTTTTGAAAAGTCTAGTAGATTGCTGTGTCAGTTCTCAGTTTTTGAAAGGCTTCAGTGTAGCCGGAATGAACTCGAATGCTATTGCAAAGCTATAACCTTAGCGCATCCAGGCTACCCACCGCCGGAGCGGAAATCGTTATCAGATATTTCAAGCCCATTTAACGGAAGGACTGTGGGTGAAGACGTCATTGAGCGACGAGATAATTTTCTGTGTAACTTTCCCCACACTAAAGGAAGGGGAGTTGTTTGGAGTTAACAGTCGATATGTTAAGGTCGAAAATATTGTTTACGTGCTTTGACGATTAATTCGCGAGATATCGCTGCGGGCGCCTTTAAAATATCATGTTTGGGTTGGTTACGGGTTTTTTGTATTGGCCTGTAGAGTTTCATTCTTCTCTCGTTGTTGGCTTCGTGCGCATTTCTGGGACCACCAAGGGGTTTTGGCCGACCGCCTGCCTGAGGAAAAGACTGCGGAATGCAAGCTTCCGCTGACGGAGGTGACTACTTTCTGGAAGAAGCGAAAGGCTTCATCAACAGTCGGAAATCGTTTTATGAAAGGGAAAGCAAGATAGCTGTTGCCTGATAAAAAGAGCCCACTCGCTCGATCATAACGCTCGCTGGAGTTGGGGTTTTGCATTGGGCTTGGAACAAGCTCATTTAAAGCTATTGAGTAATGATCATTACCGAATAAATAATCAAAGCGGGATCAGGTAAAGCGATCCATAAGGGAATGGGAGTGCAAAAGGAAATATCCAATACAGGAAGAAGTGTGTGTGTAATCTAAACGTTCATAGGTGGGAGTCCTGGTTAAGGCATTCCCAGCGGAAAAGGGGGTTAGGAGATATATTAAGATCTCGGACTTAGATGAAGTGACAGAGTCACCCCATAAGGAGTGGCGGAGGGTTGAAGGTCACCTAGTGATACAACCGGAGCAGGGGAGCTGTTTAAAAAAGATCTGCTAAGTCGACCTTAGTAAATTCTCTACTCGGAGCCAAGTGATTGAACATATAGTAATTTCGATGGATAAGTGAATTCTTGCCGCTACTGCATGAAAGTTTGGTTTGAAAAGGGACTGGGGAATAGGGGATAGATTTGTGAATGAGTATTTCCTGCCCCTCCCTTATCATTTGTCACCTCTTTCTATAGAAGTTAAACGGCGATTTATATTCAGATGGTTGAAAGAAGTCACGATGACATAAGTCGAAGTTCCTGCAAAACATATACACTTTGGTGTACATATGTTTATAGTTGAACAAGTTCTTCGAAATTAGAGTAATATCCACGACAATCCATTGAAGGAAAGTAGTCATGGTGAGTTATTGAATATTATTGATGGTGGTCTATTAGAGGACAATTGTTTCTCCAGTGTGACTGGGGTAAAGTTTTAAGAGGGTGGAGTTCAGATTGAGGGGAGGTTGAGACGTGCGGTCTCGGCGAAGAGGGGGAACAAAACCTGGGGGGAAAGGGTACGTCATACACCAGAGATTTTTAGGTTGTATGACATCTTTTAGGGAGGAGTTTTCAGATGTATTTGGTGAAAGAGCTTCACCATGAATGAGTGATAAGTTGAATTCAACCGAATCCAACTTGTTATGTGGGTTTGGTTGGCTAATAGAAGAGCATTCGTAATGCTCATATTTATTAGTGAGAGCAGTATCAGAATCCGCTTGGCAAGCAGATTCAGAAATGTGGAGGACATATGGAGTTGTTCCTGGAAAATGGGGAAGGGAAGGTGCATCCAGAAGGGTATTGTCTTTTTGAGAATGTATTGGGGTTACGACATCGATCCAATATGGGATTCGAAGAATTGGCAAGGTCTGATTCTGGAGAATTTTCCAGTACTTCATCATGCGGGTGATTTTGGGAAATTGGGCAGTTTGATTGGATTTGATTGATTTGAAGGGACAAAGAGACCGTCCTCTTGCATAAGTTTGGTGAACCAATTTGGTGAGTATGGGACAGTATGTCTTGGCAGGGAGTGTTTTCCAAATTTTGTATTGGATGAGCTAACTTAATTTCATTACTAGCTTGTTGAGAGTTAATATTCAGAATAGGCTTGTTGATGGCTTTTTGGACGGGAGATGGAATCAAGGGCTGCTTTTGTACTCTTTGAGAAGTTGGTAGTGTGGACAGTACAGGTAGACTGGTTGCAGTACTTGCCTGAGTTTCAACAGAATTTAGGAGAAGAGTTCTATTAGGATAGGGTTGTGTTGGCGGATTAACACGCGGAGGTGTGGGGGCAGCTGTAATTGTGGCGTAAGATTGATTTGATTTGGCTGATATTTTTCATTGAGCTGGCGTATAGCATCTCTTCCCTGCTCAATTTATGTATGGTAATAGCTCTAAAACCTCCTGTTCAAATAGGTAAGACGGGCATTTGAAAGAGGAAGCACTGTGGGGTCCTTTACAATTTCTGCAGTTAGGGGTATTTTCACCATGGAGTGTGAATTAATTCTCCGCAGATTGGGGCAAATGTCATCCTGTCCCCTACAGTATTTCGGGATGACCAAACCGTTTGACATTTGAAGCAACGTCTGGCGAGGGATAAACGTGCGAACACTGTAACTTTTGAACCCTATTTTGACCTTTGTAGGTGGATAAGGGGTATTAAAAGTCAGCAGTAAACGGGGATTTGGTTTGTCAGGAGTTTCCCGGCGAGGGGGAAATCTATAAATGTTTTGTTAACGGAAAATCTTCTCTGTTGAAGTTCTTCAAAAATGACAGCTGTGTCTTCGTCTTTCCTGTTCATAACAATAAAGAGTGCCTTTTAGATGGGTTTCTGATGTCATCAGGGAGCTAGAAATAAGAGGAAAACATCTGCAAGGAGACGTTAGAGGATGACAGAATGGAACTTGGATTTCGGTTAGCAGCTTTTACGAGAATGGACCATTTCCTCATCAATGTGACTGGAGGGTCTTTAACTCCTTCTTCAAGTGCCCTACTGAGAGGAATGGTTCTGTGCTCAGTAAGAGAGTTTTGGAGATAGTGGATCGCAGTATGTAATACATCGGGAATGACATTGTCTGCTGACATTCCTGGAGAGGGTGCAGCGTATGGGGAGTAAACGAATGAGTACGGACTGTTACGGCGGGCACCTTTACCGGGATTGCCCGGGCCGTTTGGGCACCTGGGTGTTTGGGGTATGCTAGTCGACGAATCGTCGGTGAAATTTAGATTGGTTAGAGAGAAGGAAGAACAGCATAGGTACCAAGTCTAGAAGTAGTAGGGACCGTGGTAGGGTTAGGCTGGGTACCTGACAGATGGTAATTGTGTTTGATGTTGTTTTTTGTAACTTCACCTTTATTTAAACACGTTATTTCATTTAAAGAACTTTTTCCATAAAAAAAAGTGATTTACTACGAGATTGGAAACAAGCATAGCAATAAAGGCAATGAGACATAAATTGTAAATAACAGGATGGGCTGGAAGGCGTAATTCATAAAGGAGGGCTAATCCCTTCTCTTCCACAGCAGTCACAGTCCAGAAGGACCCCACACAACCACCCGGACCCCAACCCCATAGGGTGGCTGTGGATGTGGCCCGGGAAGATCCTCCAGAACTTTACGTCGGTGACCCACCCGTTTAACACACGGCACCTATAGTCTTCGCGCAAAGTCCGAGATTATACAACCAAAGTGTAGAACAGCCTCCCCAGTGGTGGTTAGTCAGGGCTCAGGTTCCCTAAAATTGGCGGCCCGGTCAGAGGTGCAGCGTAAATGACCGGTTTTTCACTGTACCCTCATCCACGGGGAGGGAAGGTGCGGGGTGAAGCCGCTTAAACCGTGCGGGAAGAGCAACCGGATAGCCCAAGGCGGCTGTGATGGGAAAAGGGGAGGGGTACTACTATACAAAAAAATTAAAGGGACTTATGGGTGCGGGGAATTAAAAAAAAAAAAAAAAAAAAAAAAAAATTCGGCTTCCTTCGCTCTTAGGACGCTGAAGGCGGCAGTATATCCCGCCCAACAGCGTCCCAGAGAGCCCTCCAACCACTATCAAGGTGAGCGAATGACTGGGGGGGATAAAAATAGTGTGTGTATGAAATTTTCCATTGGGAGTCGGGAGTCAGGAGTCTCGGAATCAGTTTTAAAATATCGACTCTTAGAGTCGAAGTCGAGAGTCGGTTGTTTTTGGTAATATCGACTTCTTATTTATTTTTTTTTCGACTCCCCATCCCTGATATATATTATAATTATATATATATTATATATATATAATATATATTATAATAGATAATATATTATATATATATATATATAATATATATAAATTATATATATATTATATATATTATATATTATAATATATTGTTAGGAATGAAGGAATGAAGGGATCACCAGAATGAAGGTGTTCATTTGAATGAAGGTGGAATAAGACTAGAAACTGTCAGTATTCAGCATAGCAAACTATATTTTAAACAAATAAAACATATATAATTAATAAAATAACAATAATTTATAAAATAAAACATTTATTTAATTATTAAAACTAAAATTCATGAAATCAAATGTATGAAAAATATACGAAACACTGTATACAAACAAGAAATTAAAAAGTTTCCCCTTAAATGAAGTTTTCTATGAGGGGGAATTTAAAGGGTGACAATTATAATTGAAATAAAAATTTAAATATACTATTTGCATAATACGTAAAGTAAAATTTACACTTGTAAATATTAGCATGCAATTTAAAATTAATTTAATTATGACAAAATAATTATTATAAAAAATATGGAACACGAAAATGCATATAATAACAATATTTCAAACGCGTAACTGTAAACGTACAATAAAGCAAAATATTGTTACACAACGTACCTAGTACTTTACATAGGAAAATGTGAAATAAATTGAAACGAGTCGAAAATCAGTAACTAAATAACAGTCTTTGTAACCACTAACACAACGGAGGTTGATTAACAACATCAGGAACTTGGTTGCATTCAAAATAAAACCTTTTTGCACAAAATCAATCAGAGCTTTCAAAATAGCGTTGTAAGGATCAAAAAATGGCGAAAACAAAGAAGAAGAAGGAGACGAGCAGTGAACATATCTAGCGACGTGCGGAAACTTACAGATGAGAGATTTGAGAGAAGAGAATGAGAGAGAGGAGAGAGACGAGAAATGAGAGAAGATGAATAAATAGAAAGATGAGAGAAAGAGAGACGTAAGAGAGAGAGAGAGAGAGTTAAATGAATAAAATATAAATAAGAAGACTACATGAATAAAATTTAATAAAAATAAGAAGATACAATATATAATATATATATAAAATATTATATATATATATAATATATAATATATAAGTATATAATATATTATATATATATATATATAATAATATATATATATATATAATATATATAATATATATAATATAATATATAATGAAATGCAATTAATTTTAACCTTGCAATCAAATTTGCTAAATGTAAATACCCCCTAATGTATTTTCACCATGCTAGGATTATTATTATGGACCCTTGCATATGAGCGTGCATGTGTTTGACCACTACGCTACGACGAGACAAAAAGAGAAACCGAGAATACTGTCTACATGTCCAAGAAGAGGGATTTACCTCACGCGTTTCCTCTTAAACCACTCGAACACTAACGAACGATAGGTCCAAAACTCGAATCGATGTAGCGGGGTTACCTTGCGATGACGTGAATATACTAATACCACATCCTGGGTGGTTAAAGTTATGTATAGATTGAAAAAATAGCAATAATTTGTAACGCTGTACCAATCAAATGAATTGATAAATACCCAAGCGCTATCGTATTTTCACCATGCTAGTGATACGATCCTGGACGCCTTGACAGCATGAGCGTGCATGGTGTCAATTGACCAACTACGCTACGACGAGACAAAAGGGAAACCAGAAAACTTCTACTGTCCAAGAAGATCATTACTACGGTTCTTCCCGCTCGCACTTTCGAAACGCAATAGGGCCAAACAGTGTTTAAATGGTACCTGATATAGTATAAATATCATTATAGATATTATAATATAAATATTATATTATATATTATATAGTATTATATATTACTTATAAAATATTATATTTATATATATATATATATTATCTTTTTATGTAAAAAAAAAAAGGAAAAAAAAAACGATCTTATCTCAAAGCGATTTTGACTTTAACTATCCCATCGTCTTATATGTTTTCTTCCTCAAGCTCAAATAGATTGCTTAGCTCATCGCTGTTTTGCTCAAAAGACAATAGTTTTGCAGCCATGTTTATTTAGATTTGTTGGTCTAAGGTTTTGTCCAATAAAAAAAAAAATAAAATAAAAATAAAAAAGCAACTTGCTCTGAGTTCAAATACCACATATTAATTATAAGTTTAGACAATGCCACCTTTGAAGTCTCACCATCATTTTTTTCATAATTAATTAAGGTTTTAAACAACTGTTAATCTTGGTTGGAGGCCAAAGTGGCTCTAGGAGCATCAAATCAAACTTTGACATAAACACTAATTATGAATAAACAAATATTTTTGATGACATCTGTCTTGGAGTCACAAAGATAATTGATCCATGGAAACGAAAATTTTTAGGGAGTAAATGACTTTCGACATCCACCTGGCTCTTGGAAAGAAATGTTTTCTGGAGCAACACAACCTAAAAATAGCAACAAAACTGTAAAAATTCTTTATAATCTTGTCTGGGCTGATGTGTTTTTTTTTAATTGCGCTGAGAGAAAACTGCAAATATATTTATCTACGTACAAAGGTACCAAAGTGCTAGGTAGGTACAACAAAATAGATTTAGATAGGTACTAACTACTATATTAAAACTAAAATCTAGGATTACCTACAGGTTTCAGTTTTGATTTTTCCAGTCTGACCGCTTCAGCTGTTTTCCTCTGTGATCTTCGATCTTCTGATAGTAGCAACTTTATATCAACTCTTCCCATGAAGCCAGTACGTCCCTTTTATCTCTGAAGAAGCAAAAACTTTCTTCTTCCTTTGTGTTCTTCAGTACGTTTTGGTGTGCAATACCAAACAGGTTATCAAGGCTTAACATAAAAGCTTTCACTTTCTTGACTTACGCTTCTGGTTGCATTTTGTTGCAGTTTCTCCACTCCTCGTGAAGTTTTCAAGCTCCACAATACAAACTTTCAAATGTTTGGTACGTATCTTAGCTTTCTTCCAAAAAGTACAACTTCCTGGAATTTGAGCCCTTCAGCATTTCTGATTTCTAGTTTAACTTGACGTTTATTGTAAAATAAACAGCGTAAACATGACTAATGGATGGCAACTTATTGTTAGGGGTGCTAGAACCCTTTGATCTTTTCCATATTTTTAATTGTGCAAAGGAAAAATGGTTGTATTCACCTCTTCCTTAAAAAATTCAGTTATTCTCACTTAGAATAATTAATATTCAGAGGCACTTTCGAAATTTAATCACACTACCACAGCTGTTTTCTTTTTACGGGGCGGGGCGTTGCTTGTCGTTGTATGTAATATCCATCACTCATCTGAGGTGGTTTCACACACACACGTCTCTCTTTGAAATTGTGGTATTTAGCAATTTTAGTATAACAAATTCTTTCGCTGTTACTGACTTTCTCAAATTCTTTTCTGACCTTCGAACCGTTGCGTCATCTGCCTTTTATTATAGCTATAAAAAACAGATACTGCTATTCTGAACTTTACCTCGTCGATTGAGCAGAGCTACTACTACTAATTTCAGATAGTCTCATCCATTCCCTATTAATTTCTCCAACCCCAGACTTGCTCATATTAAGCCTAGTAGGAACTAGGGAACACTTTAGAAACCAGGTCTCCGTAATGCTTGGGAACTGCTTCCGAAAAGTTTGCAAGGCACTTTGTGCCTGACACAGGAAAACAGTTTCCCAAAAGTTTCGCAGGCATCATTTCGCCAAAACGCTAGAAATTATTTGTTACGGTTTAAGTTCAATAATAATAATAATAATAATAATAATAATAATAATAATAATAATAATAATAATAATAATAATAATAATAATAATAATAATAATAATAATAATAATAAATATTACAATATAATAATACATTTAATAATTAATACTTAATGACAATCATAATAATAATAATAATAATATAATAATAATAATAATAATAATAATAATATAATAATTATATAATATAATAATTAATAATAATAATAATAATAATAATAATAATAATAATAAAATAATAATAACAATAACAATAATAATAAATTTTCAAGTATATAAATAAACATTAAAAATTTATAAAATTATAATCATAAAAAAATAAAAAATAACGAAGGATATTTTATGTAAATTTTTTAAATTGAATTATTTTCCATAGCTTTTTTAGTCAAAAAGGGACCATATATATATATATATATATATATATATATATATATATTATATATATATATTATTATATAATTTATATATATATTATATATAATATAATATATTTATATATATATATATATATATATGTATATTATATATGATATATATATAGACTCATAATAATATATATATATATATATATATATATATTATATATATATATATAATATATTATATATATATTATATTATATATAATATATAATATATATATTATATATATATATATAATATATATATATATATATATATTAATATATACATATATATATATAATATATATATATATATATATATATTATATATAATATATATATAATATATATTATATAATATATGTATATATATATATAAGATATATATATATATATATATATATATATATATATATATATATATATATATAACTTGACAAAGGCACAGCAAAATAATAGTGAGACAATGAATAAATGGAAATTTGCCTGCAAACGCATCCACAATATAGGGGGAAATGTTTTTCGTTTCCCCTTTGAATGGGAAGCACGAAACACCCCATTTTCCGTCTGAAAATTTAAAAAGTGATTTTGTGGAATTTGAAAGACGTTTTTAAACTACTTGCTGGCAGTCAGCTGGCAGCCTACTGGCTGTTTGCTGCACTGATGAAAAAAAAAAACCTGGGATGGACCAAAAAACAGCCCAGTTGTTTTTTGGGGGGGTTTTATTTTTTTTATTATTATTTTTTTTTTTTTGGAATACTATCATTTCAGTATTATTTGATAAATAGATTAATAAATAGGAATAATCTTTTGTTTGTAATAATATCGTCAGTATTATTTGATAGGTATAAAATTTATAACCTAAGCATATATTTTGGCAACATACATTGTTCAACTCCCACTACTAAAATGAATGTAATTTCTTCATTGGTGAAACTTGTATTGCTATTGTTTGTTACATGTTATTGATAGTAATGACATAACAGGAATATCATAAGTAAAGTAATTATATATATATATAAATATATATATATATATATTATATATATATTATTATTATATTAGATATAATATATTATATATATTAATATATATATAATATAAATATATATTATATAGTATATAATATAATAATATTATATATATATATATATATAGATAAATTACAAAGCAGTAAATCGCTAGGTTATAATAGTAGAAGACTGTCTCCAGTGGCGTATCCAGAATTTTTTTCGGGGGGGGGGCCAAACCAAAAATCGCTATATATATATATAAAACTAATAATATATATAATATCTTATAAATATATATATATATTATATACCCTATAATATATATATATATATTATAATATATATAATATAATTATATATAATATATATATAAAGGAAGGACAAAATATTAAATTCCTCAGAAAAAATGGGAAGAATTTATATGAATTACTAAAATCATCTTACATAAATTGTTAAATTTAATCGCCTGACATGAGAGTGAGCGAAGTTCGAGATAACATCTTCAATTTTATTTCAATTATTTCGATGATTAGAGGAGGGCAGGTCCATAAGTCTTTCATGCTCAATAGTATTGCTCAAGTAGGTTTTGAAGTCTTAAGTTGAAAAGCTTCTTTCTACTGAAGCATTAAACACGGGTAAAATTGCCAGTGTTTGCAACAAGATGTAAATATTTGGAAATTGTGACTACGAACAAGAAACTAGTCAAATCTATTGCGGTTTTTGGGCGACCTGTGCTGTGATGCCATTTCAACTTCCATAAATCCTTCTGCTTTATAAAATCTTCATTTTGGCTTTCGAGATCTTCCTTGAAAATGTTACACAATTTATCTCTCGATGGCACATTACACCCGTTAGGAATGACAAATTGCAAGGAAATTTAAAAACCTCTCTCTCCTAATGCTGATATTAAATCATCCAAAAATGGTTTAAAAATGGATGTGCGATAGTAAGTCTGTGGGTCGGAAGTAATAATATTGGGTCTATATTTTTGGAATTTGTTAATTCCTAGTACATCAATTCAATACTCAGTTCAGATTCAGATGCGCTTACACATTCTTCAAAAAAATCAGCTAAATTCTAATGTTGCATTTTCTCTGATGTTTCAAGTTTTAGTTTTTACTAATGGACTTACGAAATTTGTTCTGACAGCGACGAATTATATTAAAATGAAATTAACTTCTGCACTTTATATTATTAACGGATATATACTTAAAAAATTCTATTTAGTGTCTAAAATATTTCGGGGGGGGCCATGCCCCCTGGCCCCCCCCTAAATACGCCACTGCTGTCTCCTATATTATATATGTTATAATCATTGTGTTTTAGATTACTTTAGGCCTCCTATTTTTCTATATATAGTAGTAATATTATATATATATATATATAATATATATTATATATATATATATTATATATTATATATATATATTATATATATAATATAATATATGTAATATATATATTATAATATATATATATATAAGATAATAATATTATTATATATATAATAATATACTTATATATATATAATATATATATATATATATATAATATATATAGTATATATATAATATATATCAGATATATATATATTATTATATTATATATAATTATATATATATATTATAAAATATATATATATTTATATATATATATATAATATTTATATATATATAATATTTAATATATATAAATATATATATAGGTATATACATACATTGTCAACTCCACTACTGAAATGAATGTAATTTCTTCATTGGTGAATCTTGTATTGCTATTGTTTGTTACATGTTATTGATAGCAATGACATAACAGGAATATCATAAGTAAAGTAATTATATATATATATATATATATATATATAAGATTATATTATATATAATATATATATATATATATATATAATATTAATATAAATATATATATATAATATATATATAATATATATATATATAATATTAATATATATTATAATTATAATATATATTATATATTTATAATATATATATATATATATATATATATATATATATAATATATATATATAATTATATATATATATAGGTATATATAGGTATATTTATATATATTTATTCACAACTTTCTTACAACCGTTCCCAGGAAGGATCAAAACTCAGTCAACGAGGCCAGCACTCTTCTCAATCTTCCTCTATCTTCCAAGACTCCATCTTCCCTCAGCTCCTGCATCAATGGCATTCATGGTTCTTCTCAATGATCCTCATCGAGATCTCCCATCTCTCCTAGGTCTGTCCTTTTGTCTTGTTTCCTTCAGTTATCCAGTCCATCTCTCCTGCCACTCTCCCTCTTACATCCTCTCTAGGCGTCACCACCATCTCAATCTGGCTGCATCCTTTTTGTTCAATATAGCTTTCCACTCCAACCTCCTCTTTTATTCTTCATTCTCTGCTGTCTTTCTTTAGTCTTTTCCATTTCGGCTCTCAAAACGTACATCTCCACCCGACTGTATTCTACTATCCTGTCTTGAAGTCCTACTCCATGTCTCTGCCCCATATAGTAAAATCGGTGTTAACACACCCTCAAATATCACCCTTTTCACTCCACACTCATTTGTCTATCTTCAGTAATGGGATACACTGCTTTAACAGCTCACCCATACTGAGTTATCTACTTGGGATCTTTTTAATATCTCCCTCTCTTCAAATTACTCCACCAATATTTACATATTTCAACATCTTATCTTAGTCCCCTCACCTCTATTCACATATCTCTCCTTTCTTCTTCTCTACTGACCAACATGATCTCCGTCTCTTCGGTGTCCAAAGTCAAACTGGCCTCTCCAAGCCTATTCGCAAAACATACACTACCTCTCTCAACCTGTCTCCCTTTTCGCTCCAGCACGCCAAGTCATCCTCATATGCCAAAATACCACCTTCCAAATCTCCAATATCCTCTCTCACCTTCTTTTTTACTACATCCAGATATGATACCAACAAAATTGGTGAAAACACGCTTCCTTGTTTAACCCCTG
>JABUQX010064423.1:0-22500 GCA_015478945.1 Trachelipus rathkii | reverse complement strand
AATTCCCTATTGACACAAGATCAATTTTTCAAATTTTTTATATTTTGATATAAATTAAAAATTTTAATTGTAATTTTATTTAATGCATAATTTTAATTTAATTCATTTAAATAATTTAATATATAAATATTAGATATTTATTTTAATTTAAAATAAAAAATATTAATTAATTATATATATATATCTATTTTATAAAAAATAAATTTAATTATATATAGTATATTTAATATTTGTAATATATTATAATTATTTCCATATATACGTGTACGTGTATATATAATTAATATATATATATATATATAATTAATATTAATAATATTTTATTTACGTTTATTTTAATTATAATGTATAATATATAAATATATTAAATTAATATTTAATATTATATGTCACAATATATTATGAAAAATTATAATTTTAATAATATATATTAATATATATATATATATATATATAT
Organism: Trachelipus rathkii; assembly: GCA_015478945.1. Lineage (NCBI taxonomy): Eukaryota > Metazoa > Arthropoda > Malacostraca > Isopoda > Trachelipodidae > Trachelipus > Trachelipus rathkii. The sequence continues at coordinate 22,043 of JABUQX010064423.1, read as the reverse complement.
ATATATTATATAAATATAAAAATATATATATTATTAATATAAATTATATAATTATATATATATATTATATTAATACTTACTATATTATCACCACTATACTATTCTTTATCTAACTAATGATATAATTTAGTTAAGAAATGCGTCACATGCACTGAATAATCAAAGTTAAAATAAGTTATAGATAGTAAAGAATAATATTTATTAGATATTTTTTTCGCAAGTTTTGAAAATAGAAAAGAAAGCCAAGCCTTACCGCTCCCTTTATGCCCTTAGGCGAGAAACTTCGTCATCAAGTTAGAAAAATTACCTACTTACTTCTTTAAGGGTCATTCACGGGACTTGCAGAACGGACCTCAATACTTATCAACTATTAATAGATCATACTCTAGCCAAATTTAATGTTATAGAGTAGGAGATTATTATACATATCCATCAATTGGCTCAGCAGGTTTGGAGCTTACACTAAACCAATTTAAGTCATACCTCATTTATTAATGTACAATTAATATCCCGAACCATATTATCACTTACCTAATTACACACTTTATCTGTTCTTACTACCTTACTTGTGCCAAACTGACATTCCCCTCCTTCAGGATTTCCATTATGTATAATACATGACTTAAATAATTACACTTATATTTTCTTCGGTCTCCCTAGCCGGGGTGAATCTCTTGAATCGAACTACATCATCACACTAATTATAAAGTTAATCCGTACTTAATACTGACCGGACTATCAATCACAATATTATTATTTTACCAACATTATAAATGTAACCTAAATAATAACCATCTCAATAGTACTTTACATAATACTTAATTCTTCATTTACATTTTACATACTATACTTTCTCTAAATTTACCACATCCAATAAAATACATTATTAATTAATATAATTATATATCACTACTATAGTACGTAATTATCATTTCATACATATTTATATCAATATATAAAGTTGTTTATATTATTGAAACTACAGCGATAAATTGCCGTAAAATATTAGATAATTAATTAATTTATTTAATTAAATGTATATATAAAAATATATAAATTATAGGGAATGCTCAAATATATATTGATAATAAATTGGATAATAAAAAAGTATATGATATTTTAGTATAGATATTATCCAGTCGTAGATGCACTTAATCTCATTTAGTTATTTTTTGCAATAATCTAAGCAAGAACATCCAATATTTATTACATAAGTTATAAATTTCTGTTAATTCACCTTTATCGTCACTCCTTATCCATTCTTAAAAGAATCAGTGCCGATATAAGTGTTCATTTGTCGTCCAACTGTGCTAATAAATACTCGACATATTATTATATATTAATCAATACATTATCAATAAATTTAATGACCTTTATAATCAATACAAGACGAAAGCGAATTTAGTTTCTTGTAAGATTATCTAACAGTATTACTCTGTTAGATTTCCCAATGATGTCACCGCTAAAGTTTGCGCGAGTAGATCAAAAGATGCAGATTCTTCATCAAACTCATTCAGAGTGAGACAACAATCATTATGGATCCTTAATGAAGTTCTTTAGTAGGTTGGTGTATACCAAAAATTCGTGCATAGGCGTACAGGGACTTTTAAATTATTATAGGTATTATTATATTTGACCCTAAGTGACCAGGTATAGAGGCAAATCTTAGGGCACTTCATAGTTTTACATGGATGAGATAGACCATGACCGATATCATTACTACTCAATAGAAAGGAACAGTCCCTAATCATATTCCTAATCAGTTGTAGAAATCTGATAAAGATCGTCTATTGGCCTATCCATATTAGAGTTAAATGCCAAAGTAACAGGAAATATGTGATAAAGAGTATCGATTAGAACCCAGAAGAATACATGATGAACTCAATGGTACTCTTTATCGCATTTATGCTGAAGTGGTGACTGATTGTTACAAATGCAATATAAAAAGATAACGCACGCAGACTGGAGTTCTATACCCTGCACTGCACCGTCTAACAAACATCCCTAGAAACTCATGTAATATTACATCCAACTAGAAAGAAACAAATACTTACTCCCTATCCAGCTAGTTATCACCTAAGCGATCAAAAAACCAGTCAACCATACAATAGTTATTCGCTAGATATTAATATAATATTTTACTAACTCAACATTAATATCAATACTCAATTAACCGAAAAAGAATAAAGAATAAAAAAATGAACAAGATTCAGAATATGAAATGATCAACACCCACTGGAACATCGCAAATTGAATAATATAATGTCGAATTATATTCGAATACTAATCAAGATATATTCACTAGACAGATGAATTATAAGCCAGAATAAAAGCAGCCCAATAAAATCCCATAAATTATCCTAATGTCAAAATATCACAAGTCTTTATTCCAATCCAGGAGAACTGAATGATGACAGTTTGCTGCTTACCTGGTATTGATAACCATAATCTGGTCAGGACAGATAATCATCTATAACAAAATCCGTCAAAAATAAAAAAGTCAGTATTAACCTTTACTCACATGAATATAAGAAATCATGATACACAAATCACAATAAAGTAATGTACAACAAGCCAGAAAAGAAAATAAACTAAAATACTAATATAACATATATATATATAGGGATAGCATGAATAATACGAAGAAATGGTAAAGTCTATTATAACTTATACCGTTAAGAACATAACTTTGGAAGTACGTATCATTCATTCCAGAGTCAGTATAGTATAACATAGAATGATTAAGAATCTCAGATATGAATTTTAAATATTCTACATATAAATCAAGATATATATGCTTGAGTTGTTAAAATATATCAAGTTATATAATATAATAAAATAAACTGTAATGAATAGGAATAATTCTACTATATAGGGATTGAAGGACTTGTGGGCACATTAGTAGTATACCGTGAAGTAATCAGATTACATAAAGGAGGGTTTGATAAATATCCAAAATAATTTTGTTCTATAATATGTTAGAAAATAAGTGGTATACAACTGTAATGTTATTGCTAAAGAATGTGGAATGTGATAACTGATGTTGGATCATGTAATAAGCATATTAACCTATATATAGCAGAATTTATGGCTGGCTAGTATCCATATAGTACAGTAGTTACTTAACACTAAAAAATCATATTGAATGTAAGGTAAGCACCATGTACATGTATACAACATATGGAATAATCAATATATCGGATTATTATAAGATGACAATTCTTTCACATTTTTACTATGATGTTACAGACATGTAGCACGAGAATCCTGCGTTACAAGCATAATGAATCTAACAAATTAGAAGACGTTCTTGACCCCAAAATACGCGATGCGTACTACATTTTTATCTTCTCAGGGTGAGTTTTGTGCGATTAAAAAGGATATTTCTCCCGTGCAGACTGGACTGGCTAGTCATTCTCTTCGCCCTTGCGTTTCTCGCTTCTATTTAATGTGATTGCATATCTCACATACACAGTCTCAGTGCGGACTGCACTACCCAACTTGCTTTCTCCTAATGAAAGATAATGAAATCTCTGAAATTACAATAAAAAATACTCAAACTTTTACATAAGGTTAAAATAAGTGAAGAGGTTAAAAATCACAAGGGAAAATAAGATCAGGCTCAACATGTAAGGAATATCAGTACTACCTATCAATTTTTATTCATACATTTCAAAAAGGAATGAAATATTTGTCACAAGAGATTATAGGTAAACGTAGGTAAAGAGGGTCTAAACTGGTTAAATACAAACTTTATAAAATAAAAACGAATAGTATAATCTGTCAATAAAGAAGGGGGATATATTTATATTTGTATTGAATAAATCATTATTTTTTAATACTTTTAAATTCTCATCCAATTCAATAAGCTATACGAAAGCAAGAACAAAAAACGTTAAATTAAGGAACTATTTATAAGCCCCATAAGTATAGTAATATAGCAAGTTAATATTATATATATACGATTTATATTAATTATATAATATAAATATATAAATATATAATATTATATATTTATATACATTATAATATATATCTATACTATATATTATATATATAAATATAGGATAATATGTATATTATAAAGTATAGTATATTATAATATAGAATAAAAATTTATAATAAATATATTAATAAAGAGATTCTATCTAGTTAAAAGGTTCCAAACTTTAAACGAAGAATATATTATATATATATAATATATATAAATATATATAGTATATTTGAACTATATTTGCGATTCTATAATAGAGTGAGGTAATAGTAAGTTAATATTAGTATTCTATTTACTATAAGTCATATAAGCCGTTAGTATCTATAAATATGTAGTGTGTGTGTGAGTGGAGTGTGGTGAGTGGAGTATGATAGGAAGCCCGGACATATGGCACGATGTCCATGGACTGGACTTACCTTTTTTGCCTTAACTTTTTGGGGCAAGGCCAAATTTTTTGGCCTTTTTACCTTTTGGCCTTGCCTTTTTGGCCTGACTGCACGTTTACTCTTTTTTGGATCGTTCCCCCTTTCATACCACGAACGGGTGACTATAACATATACGGTGATCTGATGTGAATCCGTCTACGATTGCACCACCTTTTGATTCGGAATGGGTCAATTTTGGTCCCACGTAATGCCTTGACCTTTTAGCTGATTTTTTGAGCGTACCTTGTTTTGACGATCCCTTTCAGAAAAAGAAAGCTAGAGCACAGGGTGCTAGGCATCGTCTTACGTTATTCCCCTTAGTTTGGGTATTCTGTGCCAATTCCCACGGCAAGTTTATCCTACCCTTTATTGAAGCAACCTTAAAGATCGCTTTAGAGGTAAACCTCCCTGTTATCTATCCTTTAACTTAAGGGCACACATCGAGTACACAAACACTACAATCACACACTTCACAGACACAACAACAATCACAACACACCACACCGACCTCACACGTGCGCTATACATCTGCTCTTTTTTTCACCCGTTACCCTTTTCATTATATTCTCATAACCTTCCTGGCTTAACTAGCCTACACAAGCCTTATCAGTCGTTCACCACGTGCCTCGATTCTATCAATGATGATATAAATGATAAACACCTATATTAAACTACGGACGCTACTCACACCTAGCTATAATCGCCCTAACTCTTTTACCCCACACGTCCACGGCATATTTGTGAAAAAGGCCCCAAATAATTATTTAATTTCACAAAGTATAATAAGGAATTAAAATCGGATGGTAATAAATTATATTATATAAATTAATAATACAGTAATAATAATATATTAAAATAATAAGAATATATAATAATAATAATAATAATAATAAAAATAATAATTAATAATAATAATGATATGAATTATGAAATAATATAATTAATTAAATTAATAATAATTATAATTATAATGAATAAATAAATAATCAATTTAAATTAATTGATAATAAAATAATAAATAATAGAAAATAATAATAAATAATAAAGAATAATAATCTCAATTAAAATAATTAATATATGAATATAATAATACTATAATAATTATATAAAAATTAATACTAAGAAAATATAATAAAATAATAATAATGAATGTAAATAGAGGAAGCTGTGTAGTATAATATTAGTCATAAATTACGATAATAATTATATTTAAATAATATTATAATATAATATTATTATACTGTATAGGTATATTAGCATATAAGTATTATATCGTATAGATATATTATATGATATAATATATAATTTATATGGTATATAATATATAATAATATACATAGAGAGACAGAAGATATGAGACGATCTTGATGAGTCACAGAACATTTTAGCTCCAGTTTGCAGGACAGCAATGAATTGTCACAAAATAACTCCCTAACCCATCTGGAAATTTATTTTAATCATTTTATATGTGCATTTGAATCATAACTTCTATATTAGAGCTAGAAAGTATTACAAAACCAAGATAGCTGCTTTTCCAAAGTTAGATGTGTTTTTGCTAGGTTGTGAAGATTTTTTTTTTTTTTTGGTGGCATTAAAGACCCAGTAATGGAGCATCTTATCAAAACTCTGAAAACGGTTCTCTGAACTCCAAATTTTCATTTTCCATTTTCACGACAAAGTAGTTGTCAGCTTTGTTGGTTAGCAGAATCCTTAATCTTAAAACGAAGGACATATAAATTCCACTTTCTCGGACTCTGATGTGCTCTTCTAACACATTAAGAACGTTTGATGAGAGAAACGGTTTAGTATTCACCATCCAAAGGTTCATCAGCTTCCCACACAAGAAAAAAAAGAACTGACTTTCTGCTAAGTTTCCTCTCACTTGAGACTTTAAGGTGATTAATACATTGTCCTCGTTGAATGTTCTATTAACTAGAAATACTAAATCTTTACCTATACGACTTGATTTAAATTGCTTGTTCAAATCTACTAACACATCGGTAAGAGATTTATAGAACCTGCATGATATTAAAATCTTTTCAAAGAAAAAATATTCTCCTATCGGATCTCACATAAACAACCCATATCTGTGTTCAATTTAATACTTTTTTAACATTTCTCAACCACTTCTAAATTATTACAAATGCCGTCATAAGTAAACCTTGTATTGATCAGCATATTCACTACTATCACATACACTAACGCCTCGCATCCACAACTCCAATCTCACCCGCAATTCCCATCAACACGCATTACCATATTTTTCTCTTAAAGTCCTACCTAACAATTAACCCCATCCAATTTTTTATATCCTCTTTTATTTTCTTTGGAAAACAATATTACAATTAAAAATATCACAAACCTAAAACAGAACAAAACTCTTTTATCCACCAACATTTTATTTCTTAAGTTTTTATAGACTAATTAAATAACCTTGGAGACATAAATAACTCTATAGCAAAGTCTGATATTTTATTTCTGGTATAATCACACAATAGAAGCCGATGACGGCAACGTTAAATAGAAAATGATACTATACACTTCTCCAATAGTCACAATGGTGGTAAACTGATCATACTGTTTCTTAATTCGCTAGCTTTTTAAATCCCATAACCATTAGTATAAACTTCACAGAAGGTAACCTACATTTGACCAAGATACCCTTTGCTTATTTTTACCTTTCCCTTCAGATCCAAAATAATTTTTCTTTTAAACTGTGACACTTATTACACAAATCGAAATTCTGATATTTCTTGTTTATAGAAATTCCTCCTTTTATTTCTTTCATCCCATCTTAAGATCACTTCAACGAATAGAATTATAATTTCACTTGTCTCTAGGAATTCCTCAATCGCCAAGATGGGTATCTACTTTAAAAACTTTCGCCGACGAACCGGTCTTATCCACCTCCGACCCACCATAGCATTTTACTGAAATTTTCAAACTCAGTCCTGAGCAATATCTCACCATAATCTCACCTACTTTATACCTGATGATATCTTTTATTTTTCCCTTATGGATTGATAGTGTAACACTGTTTTCTCTTCGACCATCTCCTATAGTGTATTTCAATGTTCTATGGATAAGAACGATTTAAGGAAGAACCATCTTCAGTATATCGAAAAATATTATTATAATGTATTATCTCATAACAATACCTATGAATTCTTTCTTTTATAGTCCTTATCATATGTTTGATGTACTCTTTCAAACTATAGCAGACCTATTATAATGAAAGTGTTGTAATACCCCTACTATGTCATATCAATAAACTATTTCTTGAAACTCTTTACCTAAAAAATTCCGAACCTTTATCAATCCATATCACTTGAGGATATCTACCATCTTCATTTATAATTTCTCTTACTGCTGTAACAACAGTCTTTGATTTTTTATCTTTTAAAACCAATATAGAAGCAAGTATCTGGAATATATATTCTATACACAAAAAGGAATATATTTATAACGCTTCGTTGTAAGATTATATTTTCATCATTCATCAGTTCAATCTAGTTGCCATACGCATCTAAATGTTGAGCTATAGTTTTCTTGTGTCGGAAGATCTTGTCTTCGTAATAGGTTTGTATGGGTAATCAGCATCCTCGCCTTCTAAATATTTTTCAATTCTTTTATTTAATTTGTAGGAAACTTTGATGCAAAACCTATGTGGAAAAACACCTACCGTAACTGCATGCGTTGATCACCTCAAATAATATTTACGAAACCGCTTCCTGTGGCCTCAATGCAAAATTTCAACATGACGTCTGACCCGTAAAATCATATCAATTATAGACTAAAAATGGTAAATAAAAATAAAAAAAAACACAAATGATAATATGAATATTTTAATTTATTATTACAAAAATATTAACTATTTAATTCAGTCTTAAAAACCTAGCAGTTTATACAAAAAAATAATACAGGTTATATACATAATTTTAAATTACACATAATAACAAAATTCATTAAAAAATTACAATAAATTATTTTAGGAACTAATCCATTTTGAAGCCAGATGTATGGTTTTTTATCATTATCTTTACCTCACCATAGAAGATGTATTCTACTTAACAGCTAATAATCTAATCCGAATAGCAAAAAAGAAGTACCAAGAAATAATGGGAACATAGCATCAAAGTCTAGCGGAGGAACAATTGAATAATAATCCAAAGAAAATCCATAATGCTTTGTTTATTCTGAATTCAAAAAGTATCTCGGAAATTAAATTATTACTCTAAAGTTCTTGTTTGATCCTTATCTATCCTATATGACCACTTGGAGTCTTTTATTCCAGTCACAAATGAGAGAGTCGGATTAGATCAACAACACATCATTCAGATCCACCGCCCTACTCCTGTCCCGTGTATCCTCTGAATTACATGATTTGACTCGAAACCGAACCGTTTTCCTAATATCCCACTTTATACTGATTCTCTTTTCCATATACTGTTACTGATATCTTCTCCTTTGTGTAGACGTTAATCACATAACGACTCGTAATTGTTGTAGATACTAAGAAGTGTGCTCTAAATTACCGTTTAAGTTCTTATTCATCTCTAAATTCAGCGCAATTGCCTATAACTAAACTCCTCGTATGGACCCAGAACTTTAAATATGATTATAAAACTTTACGATCTTTTCTTTCATAGACTCTCAAAATACTTTTTTAATGTAAAGTATCTTTTTTAGGCTTATGCATAAAGCAAGCTAGAATCTATACGTAAACATATAAGTACTTGATTAGAATATGATAAATCTTATCTTTATAATAAATAACTCAAAAATCTACATTATATTTACTCTTTTCGTATATAAATGATATATATTATAAGGGAAAATATTGATTGGATACTTAGCTACACTACATTTCATATTAGAAGCAAGGCATTTGATTAACATCTTTAAAATTGAGTATGTCTTTTTTTTTTATAATATTTTAAGAGCAAAAAAAAAAAATAAAGAAAAATAAACACCAAAATGCAAACATCAAAAAACAAGTGTTTTTTTTTAATATTTGGATTTTAAATATAATCCTCGTTCGCTAATTTAATCTTCAAATATTAGTACCTATTATATTATTTTCTGTTCTAATAACTTTTATGTGACTCATATTTATAAACTTCATAATAGTAGTATTATCATGTATATGTTATATATTTGATAATCTAACCATGCGATTTAAATGGGTATATAACCCTATCCTGTGATATTGCAGTATTGCATAGTGAGTTTTAATATTTTGATATTAGTACTTTTATAATAGTATATATATATCTGCAATATACTTAGTTGTTATTTAGTTGTTGATAATCTGCAAATTTTACGATACTGAAAAATGTGTTGTGTATAATGTTTTGTTGTTTTTGTTTGTCTATGTTTTTAGTTTAATAATGTGGGTATTAAGACGGAAATGGTCTTCCCTTTCTATTTGTTTAAAAATGTTTTCGCAGTTTGAGATGACTATGGATGATTTGATCAGGCTGTGGTGTCTCAGTTAATAAAGTTAACTATAAGAAACTCACCAGTTAATCCTTTCTTTTTAAATAAATCCTTATTTTCTTACTCAACGTTTCTTTATCTGTCATAATCGGTCTTAGAATAGCAAACGCCGTTTGAAACTTCACTAACCTTTTCAAATTCCAATTTATGAAAATCCATTAATATTCTTCTTCATCCATTCGGAGCGAGTACAATAACTTGATCTACTTCTCGATTTCTTCAAACTGCTCATCGGTTCATATAACCTGGTCCTCTCTCACTACGATCTCTATCATATAGAATTGTTTAAAGTATTTATAGCAGAACATACGTTCCTCCCTTCCAATCCCATTTATTTTTTAATCTACTTGCCTTCCTTCCTTTTTCTTTTTTTAAAGTTTCCTCTATCTGTTTAAGTCTATGCCATCGCTTAACTTTCTCTTAACATGATCGTACTCTCCCATGACGATCACTCTTCTTAGCCTTCGTGTTAATCATTTCTTCTCTCTTACCTTACTGAAGGTAATATATTAAAAATGTCTCTCTCTTGTTTCTCTCATCGTCTCTCTCTTCTCTTCTCCTCTCTCTATCTGTTCCTGCTCTCTCCCTTTTCCTTATTACTCTCTCTCCCTCTCTCTTCTTCTTTCTCTCTTCTATTTTCTCTCTTCTTTCTTTTTTCTATGTCTTTCCCAACCCTCTCCTCTCTTACTCTCTTTGGCTTCTGATATTTTATCATTTCTACTTATTTATTATAAAAGATCTTAATATATTAATATAGTCATGGAAATTTATATATCTATATTATATAATTTATATATTAATATACCATTGTATTTATCACATTTTTTCAATCTTACTAACAGTATACGATGTTTATATATCGTTTATTTTCAGTAAAGGTTTAACTATTATTATTAAATTTTCTCATATTAGGTATAAAAATAATATATTATATATCTTAGTTTATGTGAGATGCGATGACTGTTAGATAGTCTATTAAATGTTGATTTTAATATCTTATACATTGTAACATTCTCGACTTTGAAGATTTTTTTGCTGTATGGTTCATGTTGATGGTAATAAACAGTGAATAGAGATAAAAAACTCAGCATAAAAATGTATGATAACATAACAATTAGCCCTGTAAAAAGCATAGTGCTAATAGAGAACTCAGATATATGATCAGTATTGAAAAATATATAAAAATAATTATATATTACAACATATCTTTCTTCTTACGAACCAAAATGAGATAGATAGATAGAAAGGATCGTCATTACAAGCATAAATGAGAGAGTGAAGATATGCTTAGAATAAGTATCACTAACAGAAAGTGAGAAAAAACCTGAAGAAGTGTAGATGTAACTTCATTTATATACTTTTAGGAAACTCCTTCTACTTGGTAGTATAAGGGAAGAACATTTGGGTACCACCAACATACTGAAAACCTAGAACTGAAACAATATTCCGCATGATTGATTGACTTTTATCCCAACAGAAGACGATTTAAGATCTAGGGAAGAGTGAAGTGTATTAAAGACACAACTCACGCAAAATATAAATACTAATTCACATGTAATTGAAAGATCATTCTTGACGTTATAAAAACGAATACGGAATATGTGATGTATAAATATGGATAACTAGGGAAAAGCTTTCCGCTTATATCCTCATGTCAATTATGCCCATTCAATATTCATCACGAGAAAGAAATGAGTGAATGAAATTTAATACCTGGTAAACAGATTGAGGAAAAGAGTTGATTAGGTGAGAGTTACGAAAGATTCGAAATAAATATAAAAACCAACATTTCGAGGGAGGATGAACGAGGAAAAGAAGAGAATACTCATTACGATAAAAAGGAACAAAGTTTTACTAGTACAAACATATTACTATTAATAATCACGGAGGAGACGAGCATGAATAATCGTTGAAACTTTTACGTTGAGAGATAAAGGAAACAGAGGAGAGACGAAAAGAGAGAGAGAGAGAGAGGAGAGAGAGAGAGAGAGGAGCAGAAACAGAAGCAGAAGATGTGTATAAACAGCAGAGAAGTTGTTGTTGCGAGAGAGAGATGAAGAATTACATAAAATGTTTAAGGGAACATTTTCTGTACAAAAATTATATTAAATAAAATACTAAAAGAACTAGTGTTTTGAAGTAAAAAGGTCACAGCAATATAACTTTGCACTAATAAGTTGTTTTATTTTATCTATCTCGAATCTAATCATTCTCTATTCTATTTAATGATTGAATCATTCATTTTAGATTATATTATTATTCTTTGTATGAGATATCATGTCAATTATTGATTAATTTCCTGGGGAATCCGCTGTTTAGTTTATCTATTCAGCTCCTTAATAAAAGCCCCGAAAACCTGATCTTATTCTTGACAATGAATTATTAAGTGTTCCTGTACTCGCAATAACGGACTCCAACAATTATCATAAAATTTACCAACCGTCACATTTTTATATATATCTATTGTAATTTTAATTCTATTACATGATAACTATATAATCATATATATATGTTATAATTATATATAATAATAGAATAAAATATTTTCTATTATTATTATAATTTAGTTATATTAATAATAATATTAAATATATCATATATATATATTATACGTCTCCAAATAGATACATTATAAGAATCTTTATATATTAAGAATTTGCCAATCTGTCCTCGGGAGAGCCCCACCCGTGGCGTGTCGAAGCAAATATGTGCTCTCTCAAAGGTAAAAGATTTGCATTCAAGATTATGATGTATTATATAATTTTTTATATATTATATATATATATATATTATATATATATATTATATATATATTTTAATTATAATTATATTATAGTTATATATTATATATAGTGATCGATCTATGTATACATTTAGATGATTTTTAATAGTTTTACCATATTTACAAAGGAATATAAAAATCATCTTATTAATATGTATCTATTTTATATTATATATAATATGATATAATGATATTTAATTGATATAATTATTATTTTATTGATTTTCATACATATTACCATATATATTTATATTATATGATTATTATTAATATATATATATAATAATATATTTATATATATTATATTATATCTAATATAATATTATAATATATATATATATTATATGACAATCTCTTAACGAAAGATAAATGATTTGCAAGTAGGTATTTAGATAAACCTAATTGTCAGTTAATAAATAGCTTGATAAGTAATTTTAATAGATTAATTCGTAGAAATTTATTTTTATTACGAAGTGGCAACTCACCGTAACTATGACTTGCCATAAAGTAATTTTTTTTACGGTTTTTATGCGGGAATAATAAATTTATGATTGAGGTTATGTTAAGAATATATATGAGTATTACTATCTGAGGTTTAGAAATTTGTGCGTGTTGAGATAATTATATTATAAAACTTTATTCAATTAACTTTAATACAATAAATTTATAGTATTATCTTTTAAGGTCTATTAAAAAATAAAAAAGAAAAAAGGAAGCACAATTTATCGCTTGAAGATATATGTATTTCACATGTAATGGAAATAAAACAGAATATTATATGCATATCCTAGTCCTAACCTAGTTTAACTTTAACTTATAATGCCAACAAAGTTTTATTTTAAATATATTAATATATAAATATATGTTATATAGTATATATATATATATATATATTATTTTATATATATATATATAATATATATATATTATGTCAGGCACTACTCTTTAAGGAGTTAAGATAAATAGTCATTATATGAAATATCTTCGAACCCTTGCTTCCTACAGTGTTTTTTTGTTAGCGCATGCGTCAACAGTATTTAGTAGAACATCTAAAAAACAAACATGTATACATGCACATATTTTCTGAAAATATGTTAAAGGATCTATTTATTATTAAGAATTTGAACGAAAATGAATTGATATAATAACTGGGAAGTCAGAAAAAATGATGAGAGCATTTTTAATATAATACTAGATAGATAAATAAAGTAAAACAATATTGTTACAAATAAAACTCATTCTCATGACCAAGTGAATGACTGCTATGTTCCCACAATTGTTGTTCCCTGCAGTGTGACGTGTTAGCTAGAACTCCAATAGAAAGATCAAGAGTTCCATAGTTGCTTTTTTTATATTGTAATTTTTATATGTATAATTTTTTTATTTTATTTTTTTCTTTTTTAGGGGCTCGAGAGACGAAGAGGGACGAGGGGACGAAGGGGCGGGTCCTTTTTTTTCCCCCCCTCCCCCCGCCCCCCGATATATATCCTCACGCTGTAGGACGTGAGGCAGGGATGTGTAATGTAGCGAATGATGTTTACTTAAAGTATTCTTTGGAAAAGAAAAAAAAACTCATTGGAAACTTCTCGCACTTTTGCCTTGAATTAATCGAAAAAAAAATCGGATTACTTGTTCGTTCGATAATTATCGGTTTAGATACCTTTCATCTCGGTTCATCATTCTCGATGTTCCTATGTGCATGTGTCCTCACATTACCTCTCATATGCTCGTCTTATCTCCATCATCACTTACACACATATACTCTCTCTTAATGCATGCGTATTCATAGTATCACAAATCGTTATAATAATAAATTAATTTAGTTAGTTAGGTGGTTAATTTAGTTAGGTAGGTCGTAGGTTAGCGTAGTAATAGTATGTTATATGTAGTTTTACCTCGGCTTTAGTTCACAGTACAGTATTCTAAAATATGCATTATAGAAGATCATAATCTTTGCTTATACTCCGCTTTCATATGTCCATTCACATTACATAATAATAATTATATAATATTTAATATAACATTTTACGCTCTTTTTAATATATATATATTTATAGTATACAGTATTATAATATATATATAATAGTATATAATATATTATATAATAATATATATTATATATATATTATATATAAATTTTATTTTATATTAATATATATTAATTATATTATATAATATAATATTCTTATAATATATAAATATATATATATAATATAATTATATATATATATATATATTTATATATATTATTTTATTATTGCAGTGCTGATGAACATGGAATGGGAGGTCCGATCAAAAAAAAAATCAGGTTAATTTTATATATATTAAATAGTTTTTTGGGGTGAATGAAGTTAGGTAAGGGGTAGGTTGGTTAGGGTTAGGTTTAGGTTAGGTTGGTTTAGGTTAGATTCTTTTTATATGTTTATAACTTTAAACACTATTATTGACATTCAGATAAGATCAACTACATTTAATTTTTTAATACTTAGCTTTTATGGTTTTATTTAAAAAATGTTGCAAAATAAAAATTCATAACGGTATTATAAAATGGTCTTTTAGTTGGCCTTAAAACGGGCGAGATTCTAATTTAGACTAACTACACTGGATGATCAGCTTTGACCCTGAAGAATCATCGATTTATACGTAAGGTGGGTCTGTTATGCTTATGGGATGAGCTGGTTCATTGCATATCTCTCTCTCTCATCCTCTCTCTCTCTCTCTATCTCTCTCTCTCTCTCTCTCTCATCTCTCCCTCTCTTCTTTTCTCTCCCTCAAACACACATGTTTCCGATGCGCTATTTTCTGTGCCATAGGCTTGAAACAGTGCAGGTATCGAGTGTGAAAAATCTCATTTCTCTTGTGTCGAATCTTCTCCTAATTTTCCCTCGACTCTGAATCGTTGTCATGTACGATTTTTAATTTGGACTCGAGTTTACTAGTGATAGTCTATCTCGTTGACATCTCTCGCTCTTATATATATAGAACACAATTCGTTTCTTGGCCTCTTAGTGATGCTAAAGCTTCATTTTGTGATACAACTGTTATAATTTTATCTAGTCTGATTTGCTTTGATTTTCTGTTTAAATCTTCATAGTGAAAAGGTTTGAATTCTATGAGATCTCGCGATGATCGGAGTGTCCTAATAAAATAATACGTCTATAGCCATCTCTTGTATGTGAGAAAAGCACTACTCAGACTTTTTACACACTCATTATTCGAAGAGAAGATATGCGTAGATCTTTCTAACTGTCGGTCCAATTATAACCCTTTCTGCTGATTCCTCTCTCATTTTATATCTATGCTCTCTCTCATTCTCTAATTTCTATTCATTCTCCATATAGCTACTCAATTGTCTTTCTGTCGTAGGTTTCTATTCTACTCTTCATAAATAGCTTCCGCTCTCTATTATTGTGCTCTATGTGACTTCTCCTTTTTTCTCTTTTTACTTTCTCTTCTTCTTCTTCTTCGTCTTCTTCACCATCATCATCTGTATCATGCCTCAAACTCATGATTGTGTCTGTGTGTGTGTGTTTGTCACTCTTCTGGCTACCTCTATTTTTGCATATATTATTTGTTTCTTTGAATAGCTCTTCACTATCGGCTGTTGTGGAAAAGGTGCTTCTATCTTCACGTCAATAATGGTTTTTTATTATTCAGGGTTTCGATGAATTTCCTATCATTTGACTCCATCATTTTAGAATCAAGCTGATGCGTTCTTCAGGACGTGACTAATCCTACACTTTTTCATTCATATTATGACCATCATGACTCGACGCTGGGGATTCGTTTGATTGCGAGAACTTTTCCATTTTCTCGAGAGACAAGGTCTTGATCAGCTCTCATATCATGTATGTCATACAGTATATACCAAAGACTATCAGGTCTCTAAACGAGCTATTGCTTTAATATTCTATTTTCTTTAAGTCTTATCTGTCGTTTGAGTTGACGTCTGTTGGCTTGTTTATTCTTTATATATAGGTACTCTGATTTGCGTCATTGCTAGATAGGAGTATGATTACTCCTCAATTTCACACAATTTACTCGACACGGGTACTCTGTTTTTCACAGGGTGCGGTTCTGCACTTGGATTATTAGCAAACGTGATGGAATCTTTTTTCTATATTTCGCAGCACTGCGTCTTAGTTCGAGTTGTCGTCGTTCCTTTGTGTATTCAACAAACTCTGTTCTGCACTGAGGCTCGCTTATCACGACTGTGTCTGGATGTTTTCCATTCTACTTGTTTAACGTCCGAGTCTCTGCATATTTGGACATTGTCCTAATTCTCATGCGAGATGTTATACGTATTTGGCGTGTCCGCATAATGCACGCTAACGCAGTCGATATCAGTTTCTCTCTCGCGGGCGTGCGTGAATTCCTTCTAACACTTAAGGTAAGGCTAGCTCATGTCCTGCTCGGAGCGTCAGTGCCCACACGCATCGATATCATCTGACGGCTTGATGGACACTAAATTATCTCCACTATAAATATTATCACTAGATGTGAGTGACGAGAAAGATACGTAAGGCTCTAAATAACCTCACTACATTATATATTTGATAATATACTATCGTGCCTTTATCATATATTATACATATATTATTTAACACCTAAATATATTAGTATTATTATACAAATATATTTTATCTATACCCTAAGCACCGCACTGGATAAAGCCTAGTCCTAACCTCTCAAGTATATATTCATTGGCAATAACTTTCTCATAAACTCTATTAAAGTATTCTAATTAACTACTCCTTTTCTCTAATTTACTTTCTATACACAAGCATTTAGGAAATAATGCTTTCAATCTTCTCTATAATATTAAGATTGATATGTATTTGTGTTTTTTAATGAAGGCTGACCGGACCCAAAGAAGACCACATAAATTGACAAGAGTGAAACATAACAATAGAATTTTCGATCATTGCCATTATACACTGCTTTGAAATTGTTAAGCCAAGTTAATAGATACAGAGAATTAGGTATACTGGCGAGCTAGGTAATATAAATATATAATAAACATACTCTCACGGTACTCTAGTCTCCTCACGGCTCGGCTTGGTATCTATCCCCCGAGCTGTGGGTACGGCTCTGAAGCATAGTTACATTCTGTGACTTGAATAATACACTAGGCTCCGCTTCCGGACTCCGGTTTCGAGATAATCCGACTACTGACCCTTGATTTAATAGTACGAGATTATTACGTTTATTATCTAGTTCTATAACTTCGCTAATTCAACACCCCAATATAAAAACTAAATTTATTTATTGTGTATCCTCAGCTATCGATTTTCCCTAACCTTTTTTTTCGGCTTCACTAGCTTCACTAGGCTCTACGGTATCTAGTGATTTCCAGGTATATATACATTCGCAATACCATGGCATAGGGAGGGTTCAACACAGATAGGCATTTAGTAATACTAAGCTAAAGTAGATGAGCGTTTTGGTGAGATGCCAAAATATTAACAGCCTGTTCTCTGCTTTGTCCTAGATTACTCACATCAAATTATACTGGTTTAGTTCATTTTATGATGTTTTAATTCCAAATACGGACATACAAGTATATTCAATCCTACCTGGATTATCCTATTAGTTGAATACTATAATCTTTTTAAAAAAGTTACAAATTTTTTGATCATGAAAGAAACGAGTTGATATGTTTTAAAATCTTTGCCAACCGCCTGTAATTATAAATACCCTAATATATATACTATTAATATAATATAAGTAAGATATTGAATGAAGAGCAAATTCTGAAGATCATTAACATCACAGCAATTTTGATTTACAGAGATTCCGATTATACTATATATATATAGGTATTTATAATACTATATCGAGTACCTGAATCTACTCAACTATCGTATTGACTCCACCGGAATCGATAGATATACGATTAAGTACGACTCAAGTGTTCTACATTTTACGATATATAACTATGTGCGTAAGATAAATTCATAATACTTACTGATCACGTTTCTATAATTTAAGTTGACTAGTATATTATTAATAATATATAATTAACTATATAATTATATTATTAATAGTATTATATTATTATATAAGTATATATAATTTATATAATATATTATATATTTTAATAAAGAGAAATGATCTGTATCGAATGTAAGTAAACGCTTAAATTAATATTTAATAAATAAATTTTAATATTTAAATTAAATGACACTTATGCCTGATATAAATTTTTTACTTGAAAATTATTTGTGTGTGTGTGTGCATAATACACTTTCATTTTTTTTTAAATTTTTTACATTCGGTACACATAAAAATAACTTTTTGAAAAAAAACCAACTAAAATACGAAAAAATAAGTTATGTGAATAAAGTGGTATTATAATCGTATTTATTATTATTTACACGACAATTTATAGAAGGGCATCTCTAAATGTAGATTGCGAAAGATTCGCGTCAGATAGAGATGTTTTGCCATCTCGATAATGGGCCGGGATTTAGGTGAAGTTTTGCAACGCATAATCGAGGGGATACTGCTGTGCCAAAATAATCTTAATATTATCTTAAATATAAATAATAGTGTTTTTTTTTATTTTTTCTGTATGAAAAACTTGATACTCAATTTTAAGTTTGAGTGTAATATATTTAGCGGAAATTTATTTTCCTGAGATTGAAATTTTTTAAATTGTGATATATAGTATCTCTACTTCTATTGGGGTGTGTTTAGGAGTGATATAGGTAAGATTCTCCTAAAATGGAAGCTTTTTCTACTGGTGTAAGAATTCCGTGATAGACTAGAGGAGGTCATTACAATGATTGTGTACCCACTAGAGTGACATCCGATTCGTTAAATATGGAAGAGAGAAATATTGTACTTCATCTTATTGGAAGAATTCGATTTATATCCTACCAAATTTTATCTTTAAATATGAAATGTAGTATGCAGCTTTGTCTTTTTAGGTCAAATCGAATCGGCTAAAATATAAATTAAAAAGAAAGTCACGCCGAACTCCATAGAAGATTGTAATCTTTCAGAGGAAATATAATATAATTTAATAAAATAACTAAATATAAATAATAATAATATAAAAAAAATAATAAACTATATATATAAAATAATAAAATATTAGAGCGGTATATATATATATTAGATAATAAGATAAGAAGAAGACTCATGCTATCTTGATATAAGTAAGCATTCATGGATTAGATAGGGTTATGTTAAATTTTGTAAATGGTTCTGCTTCCAATACAGTATAATACGTGAGGTTTGTTATGTAACGTTGCAAGCTCGATTTTATGTGCAAACTATTATTTATAGAATGGAACCTGGATATATGACGTAATTATAATGTGGATGGTTTTTTGGCTGTATTAATATTATGAGTTATTTGTATTAGATACTCCTGTTAGAGTACTTGTCTTATATTAAGTCATTTTATTTGTCAAATTATGTGTTTTTTTACGCTCAGGTTATCTTTTTACGTTACTATACAATAAATTTGTTAAAGATTTATATAAAATAACTATTGTATCCGCGCAAATAACTAATTTTATATAAAGTTATTTAACAATCAACCTATGATCAGTAGGAAGCTGGTGCATGTTTTTGATGCCATGTATTATGATATTTAGAGAAGAGCTATTTTTATTTTTCTCAGCTCTCATTTACAGATTTTTTCACACCGAAACTGAATGAATATTTAGACTATTGTGATAAATCAAGGTTAGGGCTTTTAGTTGAACAGCGGGCACATAGTAGAGATTTCATCTTTTGTTGGATTTTGCATGTTTCATCGAGACAATGTGTTTTAGGACCTATTTGTTTCGTTAATTGTCATTTGTTATTATGATTGATTGGACACAAAGCTCAGTATGATGTGTTTCGTTTGTGGATTTGCCTTAAACAAAGCTTTATTAAGTCTGTAGTGATGCTAGTGTTTGAGGGTGGATTGGTTCTGTTTGACTTACTGTGGAAATCGCACAGATACTGGAAGAAGAGAACTATCATGTGGCATTATCTTATCATCTGTTTCTGTTTGATGCCTTAGCTGTTAAACATAACTGATAATCACCTATATGGCTCGAATACATATTGTCGAATCAACTTATACACTTATTTAGAAGCTCAGATAATGGATATGTACTACTTTTGCAACGTAATACTTAGATTTATTATCTTTATGTAATGTATTTCATTGAGAAAAATTCAACAATCTTACGGTCAGCTATATTATTACCAAATAATGGATTTATAGTAAATAATTATGATTTTATTGACTACATATAAGATGTACCCTCTATTTCTATTATATGTTAATATTTATAAAAAATCTTTGTAATCCTCATCTTTTATATCTCAATACATCATCAATAATTACTCGACAATATATTAATATGGCATTATAATATGACAATAAAATAAAATATTAAATAATATTAAATTAAAGATAAAACCCAATAAAACAAAATATAAGTATAAATATTGAGATAAAGATATTAAATAAATTATACAGATAGCAAGCAAGCTTTAAATGTGATATATATATAACATAACATTTATTATATACATATATATATATTAATTATTATACTTTGTAATTATTATTACTAAGTTTTTTATATACTAATTATTATTATATTATATATATATATCTTATGAAATTTTTACAATAATTTCAGATATAGGTGAAACTTGTAATGTTAAAATATTAATGCTTGTAATGACTTAAAAATATTTTAATATATATTTTTGAATTTTTGTGGTAGATAATAGCATAATCTATATTTATAAATTTTAACTCTCAATTGCTCCTTAACCAATTAAATCCGCTTCACTATTGCTTATACTTTGTTTAATATTATAATGAAAGACTTAGGCTCTAGTATATCATAGGTGTTGATAGGTGATTATTCATGATTTTTATCCTGAAATTAATCAAATTGGCTATATATAAATCTTTCTGTTATTACGTCATACTTTCGGTAAGTGTTATTAAAATTAAATTACGACTTTATTTGCAGAGATATTTACGTTATATTATAAGAAATCAAGATATTTAGGTTGCGATTTTAAAATTATGATAATGGTACTTGTAGGTAAAAACATAAATTTTGTGAGACTAACTCCCTTAATCATAAACTTCTCCTTAATCATTATGAACAAAATAGATAATGTATTTATATATATATACAGTACTGATAATTTTAAATGTTAAACTTAATAATGTGATTTTTCTTTTCTTCATGAGAGAGAAATGTCACTAGATAAAATAGATATATAAAAATCATTACCTTTCATAAATATAACATATTATTATAACTATATGTGTAAGATATATATAATCATAATGAGAAAATTTAATAAAAAT
>JABUQX010064422.1:10000-12500 GCA_015478945.1 Trachelipus rathkii | reverse complement strand
AATTATTGTCTCATTCCGAACAGGTGTATGTGCCATATGAGATAGATAAAAAGATGTAAAACATTTTACAAGAAGATTTCAAAAGCCCCAATTGAGGATTTCAGTAAAAGTGAGAATTGGGATTTATGGAAGTTGAAATGGCATCACAACACAGATCGGCCAAAAACAGCAATAGACGAACTAGTTTTTTGTTCGCAGTCACAATCCAAATATTTACAACTTGTTGCAAATACTGGCAATTTTATCCGTATACTGCTTCGGATTAGAAAGAAAGCTTTTCAACATTAAGACTCTGAAAACCTACTTGAGAAATACTATTGGAGATGAAACACTTACTGGACTTGCCCTCCTCTGCATACATCGAAAATATAGACATAAAAAATGAAGATGTTATCTCGGAATTTGCTCACTCTCATGCCCGGTGATTTAAAGTTAACATCAGGGTATCAGGTAAGATGAATTTAGCCAATTTATATAAATTATTCCCATTTTTTCGTAGAAATTAATATTTTGTCCTTCCAGACTTATATTATATATAAATATATATATTATAGTATAATATATATATATATATATATATATAATTATATACTAAATATATATATATATATATATATTATATATATATATATAATATATAATATATAATATATATATTATTATATATATATATATATATATATTATACTATATATATATATATATATAATATATATATATATATATAAATATATATATTATATATATATATTATATACTAATATATATATATAATTATATATATTATATATTATATAATAATATATTTATTATACAGTATTATAATATACTATATATATTATATATATATATATTATACCTAATAATAAATATATATACTTATTATATATATATAATATATAAAATATATATAGTTATAAAATTGTTTATATATAGATACATATAATATATATATAATATATATATATAAGATATATATATATATATTATATATATTATATAGTATATATATATAAAATTACATATATATATATATTAATATATATATATATTAATATATAATTATATATATAATATTATATATATATACTATATATATAAATTACATATAAAATTATATATATTATATTATTATAAATATATATATATATATATATATATATATATACTATATAGATATATATATATATATATTATATATAGATATTATATATATATTAATATATACAATATATATATAATAATATATATATAATATAAACTATAATATATTATAATATATATATAACTATATAATATATATAATAGTATATATATATATATATATATAAATTATATATATAAGATATAATAATATATATAATATATATATTATATATATATATACTAATATAAATAATATATATTATAATAAATATATAAAGTAAATGATAATAGTAATGAAATTTGAAAAAATGATTGATTATTTTTTATCTCATCTGGTCAGTCATATCCGCCGCAATCAATAGATGACTGGACGCTTCGGCCACGATATATATATATATATATATATATATAGTATATATATATATTATATATATATATTATATATATATATATAATAAATATATATATATATTATATAATATATAGTATATATATATATATATATATATATATATATAATAATAATAAGATAATATATAATATATATATATTACTTTCAGAATTTTGGATAAAAAAAAAAAAACAAAATAATGATACTCAAATAGAGAGGAAAATCCGGTATACTGTTGGAAAAGTAATAGGAATACAAGATTACTATATTAAAGGAAAAAATTTTAAATCAGAGGACGTTAAAGTTAGGATCTTCGAAGACGTCTTAATGGAGTGTTATTGTCTGTTATGCCACAAACTTCTCAAGTTAGAACGGGTATTGTTTCCATAGATATCTGATTCTATGATAAAATCAGATAGTTATAGTCTGAATATAGAATATAGAAAAGCAACCCATGCAATTTCATATGTACATTGGTTCTCTCTGCATTCTACACACGTCACGTCAAAGCGAGGTATTGTGAGACCATTTTCACAAGGACTTTAAAATATGAAGCCCCTCAGTATTTGAAGAGTGAGACAAATTACATTAAAAAGGTTTTAAAGTCACTGAAATACCCTAATTACTTTATTTAAAAAGCTTTGAAAGCAGCGAAAATAAATTAACATTGAGCGGGAAAGTCATGGGGGAAAGTCATTTAAGGCAGAAAATATATATAATGAAGCAAAAAATGTATTCCATATAATGTTAATTTAATGCAATCAATTCCTGTCAATTTTTGCTCCGGGCTGGTCCAGTTTTTCCCCCAAACTAGATATAGTCATAATTTTCTTAATTTTCAGCCAATTTTGAACAAATAATAAGCAAACGGCATCTTTTTATGATTTTTAAAATGTCGTTTTCGGGTGTTTTTTTCTGTATCTGTAGTCGTTTCTTTTGTTTTTTTTATTTTTTGAAAACCTA
>JABUQX010064422.1:0-7500 GCA_015478945.1 Trachelipus rathkii | reverse complement strand
TTTAGATTTAAATATATAGGCTGTGAAGAGTCATTATTTTTTAGATGTGTTAATTGCGTAAACTTCAAGGATGTTGGAACATCTCAATTAAGATACAATTTGTTTAAGAGACAAAAATATTCTAGATTTGAATTGTAACAATATTCAACCAACTCTCGCTTTCTTTGAAAAAATATTAACTGGGAGCTCTGAGAGAAATTCAGTTGACGTAAAAAAAGTTACAAGTTTTTTTAATTTACTAGATAAAAAAAATAATAAATCATTTATCTTAGATTCAGGATCTATGCTTAACATTCTCGAAGATAATTAGTTAGATAAATTAAACCTTATTATAGGAATTTTAATACCTGCCAATAGCAGTGAAATAAAAGTGTTTGGGGAGAGAAAGATAGCAATTGATATTAGGTTCAAGAATTTGTATTTAGTAAATTTTGTGTCGCAGATATCAATACGAATTTTCTCTTGGTGTCTTTTTTTAAAGGATAATGAATTCTTTAGATTTTAGATACTGCTTATTAATAGATGAAACCACTAAATTAAGTATTTTCATTGAAAATATTGTAGACAAAATTTCAGATATTTTCACGACTATATTTACTGACTCTTTTTCTTGAAACTAACTTGACTTCTTGCGACTATCCTGTCACAAATACTTTGACTAATAATTAAAAAAAATTTATTTACAAATTCTTACGATAATTCTCATTTGAAGACTAAGGAACGACAACAATTAGAGAGATGGAATTACATATTTAATAATTATTAAACGAACAGTACAGTAGATGAGCATTGATTGCCTCTGCTAGGTTATTGACGTCATAGTCTCTTTGCGAGTCAATCTCATTCAGAGATTTGTGTTTCAAAATCTAGAGTCGATAAAAACGAAAAACGAAAATTGTCCGTTAACAAAAACATTTCTTCTAACTTGAGGAAAGTTTCCCATACAAAATTGCAGTTAATGTCGAACCTATAAAATTATACGAAAGTGTTAAAAGTGAAATTGATAAATTAACCAAATCAAAAGCAACACATCGAACGAATACGCAGTGGGCTTTCCCGGTTTCGTTTTCATGAAAGCTAAATAATCAGATCCGTCTCTTTTGCGATCTCAGACTTTTAAACGCCATTATAGTTTCTGATAATTTCCATCTATCGAGAATTAAGGACATTATTTTTCAATTACAAGGCTGTAAATTCTTTTCTAAGCGACTTAATCCAAGCGTATTATAACATTCCGGTTTACGGGGACTCCAAAAAGCTCTTCACTATCAAATGTCCTCTTGGCAGCTTTAGCTTCCGATTCCTTATCCAGGATCATAAAAATTTATCTAGTGCCTATCAAAGCTATATGAGCATTCTATTATGGGACATAAAGGGTTGCTATATAAATTTTGACGATATTTTTATAGTAATTAAAGCAATTGAGGAGCATGCCAAGGATTCAGAGAAATTTTTTGCAAGCTTACAGCATATGAATGTCAATCATTGTTCGAAAAATGTTCAGTCACTATGAAGGAGCTAAATTTTTTAGGCTTTCATATAAACGAAAGAGGAGTGTCACCAAGTCAAGATAATTTTCAATCAATATTGCAAGCTGCAAAAGCAGTGAATATAAAACAACTTCGCGCTTTCCTTGGTATGCTGAATTTCTTCCGGGGCAATGTGGTAGTCCCGGCGAATATTTTGCGTCCCTTCACAAATACTTTAAAGAGAAGGCCACATTCCAGCATTGCAGGTCTGTTTAAAAAAAAAACAAAGAGACAGAATGATTAATCTGAATTTTGGCAGGTATCAGAAAAGTTTCATACTCTCCACACTGACCTCGTGACTATGCCATATTATAAGGTTATAAATATCTTTTGACTTCTATAGACAGATTCATTAAGTATTCTTTTGCGTTCTCGCTAAAATAGGCTACAGTAGAGGCTGTAATTCGTATTTTAATACACCAAATATTCCCATTCTGTGGTGTTATCAAAGAAACCCATATCATACCGAGGGGTCTGTTCGTTTCAGGGCTGTTTAATGAAGTATGTTATAAGCTTAGCATAGATCATGTTATCACTTCAAGCTATGTCCCCTTCTCAAACGAACTTTGTAAGAGGTTAACTAGCTTACGCTGCATGATTAACAATAACGATAATAATAGGTTGGAATATCCGGCGATTTTACCGTGTGCGTTATATTGCCTGAGAGTGAGTCCTATCAATGCTTACGAAGTTATTCTTGCGTTATTAATGTTCGGTCAGAATCTATCTATCCCGGTAGATTATTGCCTAATGAATTTCGTAATCAGACTGGAAATCATACCGCCTATTTAAAGAAGCTATACAATTAATGCACCAGCCTCTCTCGCCATACTTAATTTAAATAAATAAAAATATATTCTTAACAAGACTTTTTAAAAGGCAAAGTTTGTTTTCGTTAAGAACAAGCAGTATAATTTAGGGGAATTTGTAGAGAGATAATCTGACTCTTATAGAGTAATATGATTCCATAAAAATAAAGTTTACATAATAAAGAAGGGAAAGGAAGATGTTGACAACCTTCGAAACGTTAAAGTGTATCCCAATTTCGTAAATATAGATTAAGGTAACAAATAATATCCAAAAAATTGTCTAAAGATTTTCTTTTCATAGTAAATATTTATAGGATAACGTGTTCTTTATGTTACATTTGAATCAAACTTATAGTTTATAAGAGTGTTAAATTTTTTTGGTATTCTTACCCTATTACTTAAAGTCAACAAATATCTTTCTCTATTTTACCCTTTCTGTAAATGATTGTAATTAAAATTAAGATTTTGATTGAATACTTTTTTTTATTCATGTAAATATCCAATTGGACTCCAAGATCCCCATAAAGGTAAGGGGCTGTCCCCAGCTTACTTAGATAATATATGCACGTCTGGTAATTGTTCATATGCATTGATAATGCATAAAAGAAAAATCCCTTTGTTATGTGATATTGAATTTCTGTAAGTAAAGTAAGCCCCTCAAAGAGTTTCTTTTGAATTTGTAAGGGCGAATCACAGTCCTGTTAGATTGATGATGATGATGATGGTGATGCCTAGCTTTGTCATGGGTGGGCTGAGCGTTAGTACTAAGCGTCTTAGATATGAGAAGCAGACACAGTGCCTTGATTTTGGCTCCGGCATAAGCCAGTTTAGATCTATAAAATACCGACTCAATTTTAATAAATTACGATCATTTATTAAGTATTATTTAATCAGTTATTATATAAAGTTTTTTATTCAAATTACATTCCATTGTTTAATAAATGCAAAATTAATTACTCCTTCAATTGCTTCCCTATAAGGTATGGATTTTCCTAGCTTTACACACCCACATACACACACACAGACACAGACACAGCAACACACACACACACACACACACACCACAATATAGTATATATAAGGTATATATATATGCAACGCAAGCAGCAGCAGCAGTAGCAGCAGCAGCAGCAGCAGCAGCATATCATCACATTTTCTACACGAATGGTGAAAAAAACTATACAAAATCCCTTTTAACTTTAAATTAACTTTTGAAAACCGAAAAGAAACAAAATCAAATTACCATTTCTGTTACAATCTTCAGTGTTTAAATTTAATAATTGTGCTTCAGAGTGATTGCTTAATATTTAATTTAGTATTTAAAGCGATCCGCGTTTTCGAGCTCGAAGTAATAAATAGTTCTCAAAGTGATCATGTTTAAATAATAAAATTCTTTTTAAAGGCGTTTTTGATTTGGCAAGAATCCTTCCTGGACCCTAGCAGATGAGCGTGCAAGTGTTTGACCACTACGTTACGACGAGACAAAAGAAGACCCGAGAATACTTCTACCGGTCCGCCAGTAGAGCATTACTACGGTTCCTCCCGCTCGCACCCGAACGTAGGGCCAAACAGGGTGCCGAGCATGGTGAATATAATACCAAACCAGGTATTAGTGTAATGCAATACCCTGCAATCACCAGATGTTTGCGTGGCGTGTCACCCCCAGATGGCTTTTCACCATGCTGGATTTGATCCTGGACCCCAGCAGATGAGCTCAGGCAAGCTTGACCACTACGTTACGATTCTATATCAAAGAAGCAATCCGAGAATATTTACCGTCCAAGAAAGCATTACTATGTATTATATATAGTATATATATATATATATATATATATATATATATATGGTATATATAAGTAGAGCATATAGTATATATATATATACAAGGCGTTTTTAAGTTATTTATTATATATATGTATTATATAAGTTGTTATATGTTAGCAAGTAGTATATAAGTATATAAGAAGTTATATATATATAGTATATATATATATATATATAGTTATATATGTTATATATATATATATATATATATATATATATATATATATATGTATTATATATATATATAGTATATATATTGTTAAAGCAGCAGCAGCAGCAGTTATATAGCAGCAGCAGCAGAAGAGTATATATATATATATATATATATATATAACATCATCATCATTATCACCATCACCATCTTCTCTCCTCAAGACTGGGGTAAGGTGCGTAACATTCACCGGAAAACAGAAAAATAGTAGAATAATATTAAGTACCTCTAAAAGAAAGTTCAACTACCGCCTCTTTTAAAACTTTCTTTTTGTGAGAACCGTCGCAAAGTCAGCGCCAGTCCACCCTAGAGTTTCATGGGACTGCGACCAGATCTTCACTATGGCATCTCGTCAATGTGGGGTTCATCCTCGCCCAGGCGAGCTAAAAACCATACCTTTCTCACAAATCCGCCATTCACCTCTATTATGCACCTTTTCTTTCTTGCCCTGCCAAACTCACATTTCTCCTCCAGGCATTCTCCCTTTACTGACTCAATCCACTTTTCGGTCTCAGCCGGTCGATTCCCATCACACTAACCACTATGCACTGTTTAAAACAAAATTATTTTCCATCCTTTCCACATGACCAAACCATCTCAACGTACTTTCATTTATTCTCTCATTTACCCCTTTCTTCACACCACACAACTCTCTAATACGCCTATTCCCAATTTTATCAATTCTTCCCGCACCTACTAACACATTCCTAAGATTGTCCATCTGAACACACAGAACTTTAGATCTATACCTTTATTCCAGACCATAGGCTCACTACAATACATTAACACAGGTAACATACCCTCATAAGACCCTAGCGCACTCTCATGACTTAGTCCCCTTACATCCACCAACTATTTAATTGCGCACCAGCTACCTTCCCAACATTCACAACTTTCCTACTACACTCTGCATCATCCATTCCCTTTTCATCCAACATTTATCTTTAAATATTTAAACTCAGGCACTTTTTCCAGCTGTTCACCATCTAACATGTCTTCTTCACACACCGAGGACTGTCCTCACCACTGTCCAACCAATTTTAGCCTATTGCTTACTTCTTCAAATTCCTCCTTAAAGATACCCTACCAATTCCTTACCAATCTCAAACTCTTCGTCAGATTCGCCACGCAATACCAACATCCGCATATAATAGGTGGAGCACTCCACTTTCTTCCGTCCTCCATCATTCTAACATCATCCCCTTGCCACCCCACCTCTAATTCTTTCTAAACCCCAATCCATAGTCAAATTGAATAACCAAGGAGACATAAGACATTCCTGCCTCACTTCCCTATATTAATATTATACCAATCACTTTCGACTCTATTTATTCTTTCACACGCTTCACTATCGTCATACACATACTTTTGATTCCATTCAGAAGCTTTCTTACCAATAACATCATATATGACTAACACCTGCCATTACTCCTATCATACGCCTGTTGTTGCAAATCTATGAAACTTAAATACAATTTATTCTTCTTCCTCCTCTTTCAATCATTTGTTTCAATGTAAAGATTGATCCACACATCCTCTACCATTATTAAACACACCTGTTCTTCACCAATCAGTCCTTCTGTCACTGGACGCACTCTCAACCAAAATACCTCAGCATATATCTTCCTACAACACTCAAAAACTAATTCCCCTCTTATAATACCTACAGCTACCTTATCCCACCTACCCTTATATGAGAGGGTACTATTTTTGTTCTCCTCCTATCCCTTGGAACTATACCTCTATGTAAACGCTTTGTTACACAACTTCCAAATCCAATCAACTACCATCTTCCATCACTTTTACCAAAAATTTTATTCTTCATTCCTCATATTTTTAAAATTTCAACTTTAAAATTCTTTTTGGCAGGGGATACAAAATTTCATCTTATGTTAATTTTACAAAAGAACTTAGAACTATGTATGGAAGAATGGGCTCCCCAGAATTTATAATTAACTCAACTTTTCGGAAATTACTTTCAGTACAGCAAAATTCTAAAAGATAAATCTCCAGGCTAAATTAACAGCTCCCAAGGATATTTTGTATATGAGGTTGCCTTTGGAAAATCAGTTACGAAATTCGGAGTAAAATTTGGTTTTCAAAACAAACTTTACACAGTTTAAATTTAGATTTATATTTTTCGAGTGAAAACAAATTGGGAAATATTATTTAATTTAAAGATAAACTCCCTTAACCTTTATGCTCATCAGCAATATATCATTATGCGGTGACTGCGATGCCACTTACATAGGAAAGACAATACGAATCATTTCCATACATATTGCTTGCTGAGCACAAAGGTATTTCATTTAGAACTCTAGACCATTTACATCATCCCCTCAGCTATAAATGCTCATTCTCTCTGTAGGAAAATGACCATATACATGATACGAATTTTTGAATATTTTCCCAAACTGAGGAACCCCATTCTCAGTTGTTAGAATCTTTGTATATTTGGCATTTCAAACTGACCTTAAGAAAATCTAAGCTTTAACAGTCTTTTTTTAATACCACTGAAGTGAGATTTTGTTTAAATCAATGAACTCTTAACCACATAATATTGTGGTCATTAATTTCTATCTTATATGGTTTATTATTTCAAATTTTATATTATTTAACTTTTTTAATTAATTTTATATAATATTTTGCTTAAAAATTTTATCATTATATTGTGTCTTTGAAAATGGGAAGAAGTATTCTTATCCGAAACTAGTCGGTTAATAAATAATTTAAAAATGTTCAAATTCGTTTTGCTATGCCTCGTGGTTACGTTATTAGCACATAAGAATACAGCAGAAGTTATATATATATAAGCAGCAGTATAGTAGTGAGTGATGGTATATATAGCAGGCAGAGAGCAGCAGCAGCATAGAAAGAGCAGCAGCAGGCAGTGCAGCAGCAGCAGTGCATGGCAGGTTAAGGCAGGCAGCAGCAAGAGCAGGCCATGGCTAAGGCTGGCAAGGGCTGCTGGCTATATGTCATTGTGCTATAAGCAGCAGCAGCAAGCAGCAGCGCCATTGCTTGTTATATATATATATACTGTATACTGAAGTGGCGCACGAAAACGCGAAAGCGTTTCACGATAATGCGAAACGGTTAAATCATAAGACCGAACGTAGCGTAATGG
>JABUQX010064421.1:27500-46175 GCA_015478945.1 Trachelipus rathkii | reverse complement strand
TGCAATTTGTGCCTAAAAAAAAAAATAAAAAAAAAAAAAAAGGACTAAATTAAAGAATTTCAGAATTACAAAACTAATGTTGTTTATGACGCCTCACTCGGTCTCTAGAAAAAAAAAATGAAATGTTAGTTGAAAAGAATACCAGTTTTGTCTGTATAACCCACTTATTCCTTATAGCTCCTTCTCTCTCTCTCTCTCTATCTCCTCTTCTCTCTCTCTCCCTTTCCTCTCTCTCTCTTCTCCTCACACACACACACAAAACACACACACACATAAACACACACTCTCTCTCTCTCACACACATCACACTCCAACACACACACACTATCACCATCTATCTCTTGCGTTCACAGAGAGATAGAAGAGAGAAGAGAGAGAGAGAGATAGCAGAAAAAGGAGAGAGAAGAATGAGAGAGAGAGAGACTGAGACGCAAGAGTGCGGGCGCAGTCCGCCGTAATATAAGCTATGGCTGCCATGTAAATTTGCTTGAAATTAGGTATTTTAAATGTCCAGCAATATGCTTGATAGAAAAATGTAGAGATGGAGTAAGAAAAAAATGCATCAGGAACAGATTCTAATAAGTTGCAAACAAAAGAATGAGTGCTTTAGGCTTCGATGAAGAAGATCAAATAAAACACATAACAAAATGGAAATGAGGCATTACGTTATTATTAAAGAACCATGTAATTTATATGTAGATCAATCACTCCTGAGAACGGAATGCTCGTGTTAGGCAGGAATTAAATAACATTTGCTACAGTTGATCTGAATTCTTCATCAACTTAAGCAATGTTGCACGTGCTTATGTAAATTACTGGCTCATGTGTGGTTATAAAATAATAAATATGCATTGAGATGGCCTTCAATGTTCTAATATGTCTTCTTCATGCAATTAATACCTTTTAGCATTTTGGAAATGATATGTAAAACTGGCCAAAATGTTTCAAAGGCTGGATGGAACAAATACAAATGGAGTTATAAGACAATAGAATAAGTTTTCTGTGCATGTAAACTGAGTTCCTAAAGAAATGAGCTAGAGCCTTAGTGGTGACCAAGCAGTTCTCTATGAAATATGCACTGGAATTAAATCCGTCAAAATATCACAACAGTTAGCTTTAAAATCTCTTGGAGCTTTACATCATGCAAGATGACTCACAAGAACAAATAGAATTTTAAGATTATGTTTCTACACCAAAATCGACAAATCTCATGGGATTAGTTAAATATATTAGAAGTATATTGCTCCTGGTTGTTATGATTAAATCGCATTCCAAAGCACAAAAGGGGCTTAGATTTTTATAGTACTAATATCTGCTCATCAGAACAAAGTAAAGAGCATCGTGAAATTATGAGAAGTTCTCAGCAACAAGCATACTGCCATTCTAAAAATATCTTGCTCGCTATGGTCACTTTATCCAAGACGTAGATATATGAAAAACTGAGTTAACTTTACGTATTAAAATGCAAGAAAAGCGAACAATGAACAGGTTTGAACTATCCAACTTATATTAATTTCAAGCTACTAACTATACTGACACATTGATGACTGGAACAAGGAATAATAAGCCTCCCCACCACCTTACAAAACTTTCTAAATGATGATCTACTTAGGTTTAAAACAAACCACTTAACTTAGGGTTAAACAAACCCACTTGACCTTTGACCTGTAGTTCGATCATTGTCACACCCAAAGGTTGAACGAGCAATTAGCGTACCACTAGGCAGAAGACGAGATGTTATGAAAACCCACCACTAATCTATATATATATATATATTATATATGATATTATATTATATATATAAATATATATATATAGATAGTTCATATATATATATACGTAAAATATAGTTATTGCTATATCATATAATTATATATATATATATATATATAAATGAATGTTGCAGAATCTAGAAAAACTATGCCAACTTTCCAGTCTAAATACCAATGGAATAGTTTAAGAACACCATTGTAAAAATAAATGTTAAAATAGTTAGTACTTGATTTTAGTATACAATATTAATATTAATAATACTAATATTAATATAATATTAAATATAAAATGCCATTTTTGTATTTTGTATAATATGAATAACAATATAAAGTATGAAAAAATATGATATTAGTATCCATATGTCATATTGTCTTATTCATTTGTAGGCGTATGGGGAGTGACCTTTCAAGGGGTAGGGGGAATTGCATAACCAATTACAATATTACAGTATATCACACAGTTTTCTATACTAAACTAATATATTAATATATAATACATTATAATATTAAAGTATGAAAATAAATATAATTTCAGTATCCCCATGTTATATTTTCTAATTCATATTCAAGGGGGTTCATGCAGGACAGAGGGGGTTAGCATAAGACCAAAATATTTTAGCATATCACATAGTTTTCTGTACTAAACTCAGTGCAGGATGTAGAATACGGTTTCTAAATTTCGACCCCCCTTATATTATCAATATATAATAATAAAATATAAAATATATTTATTAATAATATATATATATATTATATATATATATAATATATAATATAATATATTATAATATATAGTATAATATACATATATATATTTGATAAAGATACTATTATATATATAGTATATATACTTAGTATATATATATATATATATATATATTATATATATATATATAGATAATATACATAATAAATATATATATATTATAATATAAGTATATATTTATATATATATATATATAAGTATATATATATATATATAGAGGTTTAATAGTCCGATTGAGGTTAATGTTATCAGATATCGATTGTTTTTCCGATATTCTTGATTAAGTTATCGGATATCGTGTACCCCATTATTCAACTATAGTTTGTTCGAACAAGTAAGAGTGACATTGGCTTCGGCTAATTTTCATGAAATAATTTTTTGCATAAATGAAATATTTGTTTATATTAAACGTATATATTAACTAAATTGTGGTATTTTAAAAAAACATGAAATTAAATACAAATACAAAAATTTGGAATTGTTGCTTCCTTTGCATATTATAGTAATATAGTTATATAGTTATATATAATATATATTATATATATATAAGATAATTTATTAGTAATGACTTTTGTATCAGATATATATAGTAATAGAGATAATATATTATATATATATATATATATATATATATATTATTATTATATATATAATATATATATGTATAATAGTTAATCACTCAATTCAGTTTCAAGTATTTTTCTTTAATTTTTGTTAGCGTATAGGTTATATTAAGTAGGTATAGGTTAGGCTAATTGTTAGGTTAGGTAACTTAACCTTACCTAACTACCTAAATCTACCTAACCGTAACTAAACAAAAATTAAAGAAAAATACCTGAAACTCGAAATTAAGTGAGTGATTAACTAATATTATAATAATATATATATATTATAATAAATATATATAATATATATATATTTATAT
This sequence comes from Trachelipus rathkii, assembly GCA_015478945.1. Taxonomy (NCBI): domain Eukaryota; kingdom Metazoa; phylum Arthropoda; class Malacostraca; order Isopoda; family Trachelipodidae; genus Trachelipus; species Trachelipus rathkii. Next base: position 42,712 of record JABUQX010064421.1, on the reverse strand, counting down.
ATATAGTAGTATTTTTAGATATATAGATATGATATATATATATATATATATATGAGATATAATAGTGAAATAATATTGTTTTATATTTATGAGTAAATGTGTGCATAAATTACTTTTTTTATTTTAATTTTTAATATCGTTGCAGCATTCAAACACATTTCTGTATAATTCAAATGAAATGCCAACTCTCCTAGAAGGCAATATTATTAAAATCGATTATGCTTTTCTAAAATATCGATATTGATACATTACCCTCAAACGGACTATTACCATTTATAATATATATATATAATATATATATAGTCATATATATATAGATATATATATATATTATATATATATATTAATATATTATATAGATATATAATATATATAGTATAATAGTATATTATATTATATATATATATATATAATATATATATATAGATATATATAGTAATATATATATATATTATATATATTATATATATTATATTATATATGATTATATAATTATATATATTTATATATATAATATAGTATATATAGATATAATATATAAATATATATATATATATAATATATATATATATAGTATATATAGTTATATAGATACTATATATATATATATATATATATATTATATATATATATATATAGTATATATATATATATAATAATAATATATATATATATATTATGGGAATAAGTCCGTTTGAGGGTAAATGTATCAACAGTCGATATTCTTAGAAAAGATATCGATTATATAATAGTGCTTTGCAAGAGAGTTGGCATTTCTGTTGGAATATTATACAAAATGTTTTGAATGCATGCAATCGATATTAAAGAAGAAAAAAACAAAACCAAAAAAAAAACAAAAGTAATTAATGCACACATTTCACATTAATATAAAATATTATCTTCACCCTTAGATTCTTAGTATATATATAATATAGAGTATAATATATATATATATATATTAATATATTATAATATATATATATACATAATATATTATATATAATTATAATATATATATATATATATATACTACTATATATAGTAATCCTCACTTTAATTCAGTTTCAGGTGTATTTGTTAGTCTAGTGTAGGTTAGATAGGTTTAGACTGCCTGAACTAACCATCCTAACCTAACCTGTGAATCCTTAAAACAAAAATTAAGAAATTACCCGAAACTGAAAGATTATGTGTGATTAAACCTATATATATAATAATATAATATATAATAAGTAGATATATTAGAGATAATATATATAATGAATATAATGGAATATATGTATATATATACAGTTATATATACTATATATAATATATAAAAAGTATATAAATATTGTTATAAATAATTATTATAATTATATCTGTATTCTAATTATAAATTAGCTTATAAAGTAATACGATATATGATGAGTATAGTAGAGATATAAGTAATAGTCAATATAGAGTGATGATAAGATAATTGAGATTAGTATTTCAGAAGAACATAATTATATATAATTATATATATATATATTATATATTATATAATATATATATGTTATATATACATATGCTAAAGTATCACAATTCAAATTTTTGAATTTTATTTAATTTTTCATAATTTTTTTAAATACCACATTTAGTTAATATTATACGTAATTATATAAACAAATATGTCAATTTTTGAAAATTATTCATGTAAAATTTAGCTGAGCAGCCAATGGTCACTCTTAAATGTTCGAACAACAAATAAGTTGGATAAATGGTAACAACGGATATCCGATAACTTACATTATCGGAAAAATCCAATCGAATCTGTAACTTACTCCAAACCGACTATTACCATATATATATTAATATATATATATATATAAGTATATATATATATAGTAGATATATATATATATATATATATATATATTAATATATATAATATATATATATATATATAATATATAATATATTTACATATACATATACCATATACATATACATATACAATATACATTATATTAATAATATATATATATATAATATATATTATATATAGTATATATATTATATATATATACTATTATATAATATATATATATTATATAATATATATATAATATATATACATCTACATATATATTTATTATATAATATATATTATATTATATAATATTATATATATATATATATATATATATATATAATATTATTATATATATATTTATATATATATAATAGCTATATATATAATATAATATATATATTATACTATATATATATATATATATAATATATATATATTATATATAATATAATATAGATATTAATATATTATATATATATATTATATATAATATATATATATATGACCTTTTTTACTTTATCACGACATTTATTATTTTCTGACAAATGAGAATTCGAACAAAAAATTCAGCTTTAACCTAAATTAAAAAATAAGAAATAATCTTACAAAATAAATATATTCAATTTATAGTGAAGTTCAAAAAAGTTACCAATTTAATTATAACATTTTATCTTTGTTCATTTATTGAGAGAAAAAAAAATACCTTTATAATAGTAGTGGAAAATTGGAGTTAAACTTAAAAATTAAATTGTTTTATAAGTTCAATAGCATTTTAGTATACTTTAAATAAATCCTGACCTTGAAATTTCTTTTCCAAACAAATTCGCATATATATATATATATATATATATTATATATATTATATATATATATTATATATATATAATTATATATATATTATATATATATATATAATTAATATATAATATATATTATATATATTATATATATACTATATATACTTATATATAATTATTTTTAATGGTTTTTTTTTTTTTTTTTCAAAGCCTTTTCCTAGAAGAAGCCACATCCATATCTCAAAAACCACAACAGCTACCGGGAAAAGACATAAATGCCTGGAATGCTGTCCTATTTTTTGCGAAATCGTAAAAAAAAAAAAACAAAAAAAAATAATAATAAAAAAATACAATAGCTAAAGGGAAAAGGATACATTTTTGGAAACCTTGTAAAATTTTAGTTAGGAAAATGTAAAAAAAAACAAAAATAAATTATTGTTAATAATTTTAGTAATATGATTAGAAAGCCTATTAGAACCTTTTATTGGTTACTCGTTAATATAAATAGACTTTCTTAAAACTTTTTGCTTTTTTTTAACTAAAGAATACCCCAAGGGATTATACCACGATGCAGGAGTGGGGTTCTCGAGCGCTTTCGGGGAACTTACGGGGATAGACTAATTCCCCCCTCCGGGGAAGGTCTCCGGAACCCCCGCTGGTATTTGGGTGTCGCGGCGGTTCCTCCGCCCCTCCCCTACGGTATGGAAAAACGTCCCCCCCTGTGTGTCCCCGTCGGCGAGCCCCCTTACATTGCCGTGTAATACCTTACAAATAATGGAATATCAAATATATATATATATATATATAATATATATTATATATAACTATATATATATATATATAGATATTATATATATTTATATATATAACTATATATATCCCCCCCCCCAAAAAAAGAGCCAATTTTTCTGTTTAATTTTTTTTTTTAACATTTTTCCTAACTGAAATTTTACAAGATTCCAAAATATTTTATAACAGTTTCTCTGTAGCTATTTTAGTTTTTCGTTTCTTCGATATTTTTACAGGAGACTCAGTAAGCTACTTCCAGGATTCCAACAAGAAATTTCCTTTCCTGTAGCTATGTTAGTTTTTTGAGATATGATTGTGCCTCTTCTATATATATTATAATATATATATATATATATATATATTATATATATTATATATATGATATATATAGTATATATATAATATTATATATATAATTAATATATATATATATATTATATCATTTTAAGTCAAAACAATAAAAAATTTTTAAAAATTAACTTTGCCGAATTGCATAAATTCTTCAATAGAAATAAAATGTGCACGAAATAAAAAGGGCCTATATATATATACTTCATATATATATATATATATATATACTATATATTAATATAATATTATATATATATATAAATATATATATATATATATTATATATATATAATAATAATATATATATATATATATATAATTATATAATATAATATATATTATATATATATTAAACTTAAAAAATAAACCTTCTATTATAAATATTGCTATAGAAATTTAGCCCTTATTCTGGTTACTTTATAAAAAAATTCCTTATCACTTACACAATTTTATTTCACTACAATAAAACTTATAACATTTTTAATTAAAACTTTATTTAGGTTCAAACTTTTTAAATTAGAAAGTGCAACTATTTTTTTCTAAATGTCACTACTTACGTTTCGCCTCTATGTCGGGAGCCTCTTTCAGGTGATGGATCTACGAGAACAAGAACAGAAGAAATCAAAAATTAGACTGATATGAATTTTGAGTTGGTTTGGTTACTGTTATCATTTCTTTGGTAGAAATACGTGTCTTTCATTAAATTGATTTGAATCGTGTCCATCTTCACTTCGCCCTGTTGTTTGTTATAGTTATTCCAATTTCTAATGCAGAATGATTCAATTTGCTTTCTTAAACTAATATCTGAAGTGTTGAAAATTTATTTGCATTATTTATATTGATGGAATGGTTATAGTTGGTTCTATGAGAAGTAAGAGCAGAGTTTAAGTCGCCGGACCCTAGATCATGTTTATGTTGTTTTATCCGTCTTGCAAATCGTGTCTTGTTCGCCGAACTACGCCAGTTGCAATCTCTGCATGGTATGCGGTATACGCATTCAATGAGGTCGGGCTTTTAAATTTTTTGGGACGAGCAAAAACTTTTTTTTAGTGGGAAGTGTTATATGAGTGAAATGGAGTTTGTTTGAAGGAAGTTTTTCTTATCTGGTTCGTGGAATTGGAACAGGCAAGTAGATCTGGGAGGTGAGTGGTGGGTTCTTGATTTTGTTTTTGTTATGTAGAATTTGTTGTTGGCCTGTCTACGAGCTGAACTATGTTGATGTACCGAGGTAGATAATTTGTTGAAAGTGGAGAAAAGAAAGCTGAATTCTGTTTTGAGGAAGGGGGGAGCATACGTAGAGCTCGGAGGAATAAGGAAGAGAAAGTAGCTAATTTAGTGTAAGTAGGATTGTGATGAGAACCAATGAGTGTAGTTGGGTGGAAGTTTGTTTTCTGTAAATAGAAAAGTAAGTGAGATGTGTTCCATGTATATTAGTCGTGTCTAGGAAAGGGGTGTGTTGTTTGAGGACTGTTCAATGGTGAATGATAATTACTATTAAATGCTGTTTATGATTCTAGATCAAGAGGTTTGTCGTGGTAGGATGGCTGCAAATTATTATCGTCGACGTACTGTTAATTGAATAAGGATTTTTTTATAAAGTAAACCAAGAATATAAGGACCTAAATTATCTATATAATAATATATACATAGATATATATATATATTATATATTAATATATATATAATATATATATATATATATATATATATATATATATATATATATATATATTATTAATATATATATTAGTGGTCTAGGGAAAGGGAGAGTGTGTTGTTTGGACGTTCAATGGTGAATTGTATATTACTATTAATGCTGTTTATGTATTCTAGAATGTCAAGAGGGTTTGTGTGTGTAGGAATGGCTGCAAATATATCGTCGACGTATCTGAACCAGTGATAACGATTTTTTATTTAAAGTACCAGATAAGGACCTAAAATTTCTTATATAATATATATATTATCAAAAAAATTCTTTTCATTCTTTGATAGAAAGCGGCTCTTTGCGCCACCAGTCTATTTATTAGTTTATTTTCTACTTATTATTTAGTGCTAAATATGTTTGTTTATTTACCTTAAATGTTCTTCTTCTTGTTGTAGACAAAAATTTGCAGACGTGAGCCTCGGAGGCTCTAAAAACGCTTTATATAAATTTAAGAATTTTGCAATTAATATATGAATGGCGGATTATCATTATAAGAAAGGCAGGGAAATCCAAGGATTTGAATAGGGTTTCCTTTTCATAAGCAAAACATTTTAATCCTTTTAAAGTAACAAATTTTCAAAGAGTAACTTAAACTCCAACAGTTTTACTGAGGCCATAAATTTGAATATTTTTGTAATAAGCCATGAACTAAACTTTAAGACACTTATTGTTTGTCTATATTAAATTTTTTTTGTACTTAATACTGCGTACAATTTTATTAAGTTAATGAGAATCAATCTTAACTTTAATGAACCCGAATACTTAAATATTGACAACAGTATACGTGTTCACCATTTAATTACTGAAAGATTACTGAAGTTTTTACTGAAGAATTTCTTTTACTTACTTTGGGCGTGACTAGCCCGCGCATTGATATGATGAAATTTTTTAAGCCTTTATTAATGACTCATAATACTGATATTTTTATACTGTGGTCTAAATTATAAAATGACCAATATTTAATAGTTTTCTAAATAAATTTTCATACACTCCGGGCAGAGGATTGCTTCAAAAGAGAAGCAATACCCTACCTTTGAGTTTACTTTAACTGTGTGCTTGCGTTTCCTTTAATGGTTTACTTCATTTAAAAACAATTTTTTTTTTTTTACTTTTTCTTTTTTATTTAAAAAATTTAATCTACCTTAAAATTACCCTTAACCAAACTTAATATTACCTTAATCCTAATTTTACTACTTTATTTATGCAATTTATTATAGATTTGACAAATTGGCTTGCATAAACTGCCTCTGTTTAAGAGCAGCTTTTCTCTGAGGTTTTATTGTATTGGCATTACTATCATTATTATTATTATTATTATTATTATTATTATTATTATTATTATTATTATTATTATTATTATTATTGTTACTACCAGAAGTACCAGGTCTGTTGCTGTTGTCATCCTGTACAGGTGTTGTATGTACAGGTGTTACATTTGATAAACTACCACCTCCTGTATTTAATTCGAGGGGGTAAAGGTTACTGATGGAATGCAACCCTATTTCACCAGAACCGGGTTTTAATTTTACTGATCGGATGTTATTATCGTGACCTACTATCACATCCATCACTCTGCCCATTTTCCAAAATGGACGTGGTTTATTGCTGTCTTTTATAAGAACCACATCTCCTACCTTTACTTTATCTTCCCAAATACCCTGAAACAAGTGTCTAGACCGTTCCCTGAGACTTAGTAGATATTCCTCATGCCACAAACGCCAAAACTCTTCATAGAGTTCGTTTTGCTTTTTGAGGGTAGAATCCAGTACCTCTTTGTTGGGTGCACTGCTCATTTGATATTCTATTGTATCAAAATTACTTTTAAATATTAAATTACTATAATACATTACTTTTAAAAAACAATTGGGCATTATTGCCTCCAACTCAGAGGTACCAGATCTAAAGGTTAGGGGTCTGGAATTGATAGCATTTTCTATGTCAGACAAGGTAGTTAAAAGTTCAAAATAGGTTACTTTACTCTTTCCTACAACTTTATACAGACACTGTTTCATTACCTTTATTAACCTCTCCCAATGACTGCCTTGCCAAGGAGAGAAGAGGTTTATTTTTACATGTTTGATCTGAATTTTATCAAACTCTTCCTTGAAAGCATTGGTATTAAAGGACTCTTCAATTATTTTACCTCCCTTATAAAAATAGAATGCATTATCGTTATATATTTAGGAAGGTATAATAAATTTATTACAAAACCTTTTAAAAGCTAAAAGAAAGTCAGATGTGTTCATAGAAGGTACTAGTTCTAAATATACAGCTCTGATGTTTAAACATGTGAAAATTATGATGTACCATTTTCTCTACTTTGAGGTGTTGTTTCTTGACAGATTACATTGAGAGATAGAATCATTACCGTGTGTGTTGGTAGGCTTTTTAAATTCATGTGTTGTTCTAGGTATGTCAGTGAAACGTGGGTACCTGTAAAAAAGAGCATTGTACTTCTTGCATGTTATTTGGCATATTCCAATAAATACAGATCTTACAGCAGCTCTACCTTTAGGTATCCACACACCTTGATTTCTGCAGTGTAATTAAGAGTAAGTACCAATGCCAGATGCTTTACTTGCTCATAGCATATAGTGAGTAGCAATATGCGCCATGTGAGCGCCAACTGAAAATGCTCGATTTTCTCCCATATATAGGATAGTCTTGTTCTAGTAGTCTGATAAGAAAAAGACCTTATTAATCCTGCCCTGCTCTTAAAAGCCTTTTTCACGTCAAGAAAATATTTAGAGTCTTAAAACCAAGGGAGGAATTTCTGAGTCTTTCAAGGATAGCTTACTTTTACTTTTTGTTTCTATCTTTCAAAAATGTTAAATGATTCATTACGCAAAGATTGAATTTGAAATTTAGATTTTAAGCCAATACCTTACTGATTCTTGCTCGGAATCAACATTTATCTTTTAATTACTAAGCCAGTATTCAAAATCCAAGAGCAGTGAGTATCTTTAAGGACTTTTCAGAAGATAGAATGAATATTGTGAGCTTAAATCATAAAAATAGCTAAATTACAATGTGTAAAGTATTCTAGGATAGATTATTGAACATTTTACCTATTGAATAGATTGAGTGAAAGACTACTTGTGGCACCACTCTAACATACGGGATATTGGCCCCAATTGTCTAAATCATTAGTTTAACCAAACCAGACCAATGATACACAAGAGCAAAATAACCTTTAAACTTTTTGAAGTTAAAAATACCGTCCTAGTTAAAAAATCACCACTAGGACTTTTCTATGCATAGATGATGTATTTACATACTTATATATTGAACACATTTACTTCATACTTGTTACATATAAGTATTAACTCCATCCAGTGTACATTATGTGCGTAATTGTTAAAAACGTATAGATTTACTTTGTTTGTCTGGTATTAATAGACCCAGCTCAAAAGCTCACTTGTGAAATCCACGCAAAATAATTAATGAATTCAAAGATGATATATTACTGTATGCTCGCAAATAATTGGTAAGCATCTTCCAAGCCAAATGAGACCCCCATCAGACTCCAGGGAAGGGTACTTAAACTCCCTAGCCTATTGCAGGAGGCTAACCTTGCAGTTAGAAAGATTAAAAGGAGACTTATTTATCGTCTTCCACCGTACATAATCTAACAAATCCAATAAACGAACTATCGGAAACGTGTCACAAGAAAAAAGTATCAACAGCCATAACGTATTCCATATGCAGAAAGATTCAGCCTACCTTAGGTATTCCGAGGCTTAGATAATGATATCCAGAGATGGAGTTCACGGTTACGTTTGTCGTTAAGTTAGAAGTATATAACCACTCTTTCAGTATCCATTCAGGCATTTCGGTCTCTCCACAAGTGCCAATTTTGCTGCCACACTATGTACTCATCAACAATTTACCCTTTACCAAAATAGGGAGAGCAAGTTAAAGAGTAAGATTTTAGTTTCGTAATCTCATACAGAAATTCTTTAGTAAGCTATTAACAGTACAGAGTCTACCAAAAGACCATATCTACTTTATGGAAATGTCATATAGTGGGAGTGGTAAATAAATACCATCATTGAAGACGTAATTCCCCAAATGCTCTTTTCACAAACAACTGAATGTTCTACAAAGGCGTTTTCTTCCTTGAACTAGAACACGCAAGCATCCGAGTGCTATTCCAAGAATTCAAGATAAAGAGACGCGACCTTCCTCCATATCGTTTCGATTACATTGATGGATAAATACGTAACCTATCATCACGTTTACTTGTATGCGAATGTTTGGAGTAATATTTAAGAAAATTATTCCAACAATAGAAGCCTAAGAAGATAAATCTGTTATCACAAGATGAATCTAATCATGATGGATACATTAAGCATGAATCATTTATCAGATGTGAATATATGTATAAGAGGCACCTGTAAGATAAATGGGAAGATGCTATAAAAACCTCAGAATAATCTATATATAGTAAAAGGTACCATAAACGCTTCTTTAAAATTTCGTTAAATGAATAAAAAACGCGATAGAAGTGAGCAAAATGCATACCATAAAAAACTTCATCTTTAACCTTAAAAGCATAACGAACGACTTGAATTTGATACATCACCCTATGTTATGACGAACAGTCGATTCCTTTTCTGATAGTACTGTGATGAGTTAGTAGCATTTAAGAAGGTAGAGCAATTCATGAGGTCATAACCACTGATGCTAGATGCCTTCGATCAGAAAGATTGCGAAGAGGTTATTACTTTATTAAGTGAATCAATTAAAAAACTGGTCTTAATTTTAGTGGTTACTGTTCGATGCCTTAATTATAGGACGATGAGAATGAATTCTATATTTACAAAATCTGCATATTGAATAAGAATCTTTTTAATGTTTTTTACTCCTGTATCATTCAAGTGATCTTCAAAGACTTTATTTATTATTTATTTATTATATTATTTGAGTTATACTTATCAAAATTACTTATTAGCTTATTCAAATGATATTTAAAATTATTAGAACTATAGTGCTATTTCATATCTTGATCACCAGGAAGGCTTACATGATAATGTGTCTTTGAAAATCATATTCTGATTAAACAATTGAACCGACATTTATCTACAGTGTTCAGAATGTCTTCGTCCTGTTTGATGCCCAATGTTCCAGGCTAAACAGATTTTCCAAGCCTATTGTCAATAGTACCAGAATCTAAAAACTGTCAATGGGAAATTGAAATAACTGTTGGATGCTATCGTAACACGAAAGTACACTTGGTATTCAGCCTCTTGTGTATTACATTCAGAATTCATTTTTAGGAAGTATTATGCTATTATTTGTTTCAAACTTTAGACTGAGTTTATGAAAATTACTACTTTTTACCTTTTCTGTTTCAACCAAACGCCCACATTTTGTTCTTTAATCTAGAAAATGTATAAATATTACTATTGGTATTAATTTATGATTACCAATATTAAACAATGGCACTGTTGCAAAGGTACAGTCTGAAAGATGGAAAAGTCTATTATTTCTATTCAAAGCAAAACAATCTGATATTTAATGACTATTTACAATAGATAGTAGAGATTATTAAAAATTACTATCGCAAAATTGTAGAAACCATTAAGTTCTATTTTTAATAACATCTGAAATTCCATTTACTTTATAATTTATATTTAATTCATCAATCTATAAAGAAAGGAATAAAACTATTCTTTATAAAAACTCTTACGGCCAAGATAATGTTTGATGAAACTTGTTTAATTTAGAGTCCAATGGATAAGGTTTGAACCTCATTTCTTATTATAGGAAGACTATTATTATTAGTATTAGGCTTTTCAGCAGCTTCTCTGAAATATTAACAGAACTACTAGAAAGGCTGTATCTACTCAAACATCTTAAAGTTTCTTTTCTTATACCATTGAAAAACGCATATTTAAAGACATTGGTAGGCGAATGTATTCATTCTCTAAACTTTGATGAAAAGTTATGCAATGATTGGTCGTTGTATTTACTACCTCACTATTTACATTAGACATCATGGTGTGTATGTGATGACCTACTTCCATACTTACATGAAACCTCGATTTTATAGAATTACCAAATCATTGTGCTTTCGGATGAGTTGCCGAAGCACCACTGTTCGCACAACCCACAACTTCGCCTAACTTCTATCAAGATACGACCTCAAAAGCATTGTTATAACTGGACATAGTGCCTAAAGATTGGCCAGACATAATTTACACATTTTTTCAACCTCTTTTACCTTACCTTGAGGTGTATGAAAATTTGACCAAAAAAGAATGCTGATTATAGACTCTGATGTAGGCATTATTGATTGAAAGATGTTTTGTATCTTGATGAGGGAAGGATAACAGAGTGTAACTTTTACTTTTGAATTTGAGTTATCAGACTACTGTTCTTTCTGAGGAAGAACTAGAAGTACAATATTAAAAGCCTTGATATTGTCTCCTATGGGATAAAAATTTTCAAAGAACTTCATTTATGTCTAGCAGTGAAAGTAAATATTTATTGTCCACTGAAAATGTAACCTTACTTTTACGTTATCAAATCTAGCCGTTCAAAATAAATTCGTAAAGTAATGCTTTAAGGAACACAAGTCCAACATTATATGTGAAAACAAGCAAAACAGACAATATAGAGAAGAATATAAGAGAGATAAAGAGCGACAAAATTTATGCACTATTTAAGAAAGGTCTTTCAGTAATTCTGATTTTATTTAATGCATTTTTTAAGGATAAAAATTCTTTATCATATTTGATCTATATTAATAGCTATCAAAGAGGCAAACAAATCATTTGTTATAGTTGTTACATCCAAATATTCTGCTTTCAACAATTCTAATGCTACTTTATAATGTTCTGGTATGATAGATAAATGAGACACAATACTTAAGGGATAATCCCTCAAAAAACTTAAAAGGTACATTAATTTAACAGAGTCATTAAGTTTAGGGTTATTTCCAACTACATTCATAAATTGATTTAAAAAAACTTGAAAACTAATTTTATTCACATCACCATCAAATACTGCACAACTCATGGTAGGTAATTTTACATTAGTAGTGTGATCTATGTTATTTAAGGCTTCCACAAAACTATCAGAATTTATAGGTTCTGTTTTAGCAGTCTCTTTACTTAAAATAAATTCATTAAAAACACTTAATTTAATTTCTAATTCTAAATAAAAATCACTTTGACTTTCTATTTCAGAGTCCATATTTAGGCCTTCAATCTCAGATTCCATCAAAATAGCAATCGATGCTTTCATTTCAAATTTCTTTGATTTTGATATCAATTTATTATATTCATTATTGAGATTTGCAGAAAATAATACCTAAACAGTCATTAATTTTTAATTCATATTAATTTCTCGACTCTTTTAGTAATACGAATTTTTAAATTAGACCTCACTTTTTAAATTTGACAAAATCGTCAAATTTTTGTTCAAAAATACTTAATGGTATAATTATTGATACTTAAGAAAATGCGAAGACCTATATTGTGTCACCAATATGAATCAAAAAAATATAGGCTACAACTGACCCTAGGCCTTCAATAAAACTTTTGTCAAAACTGATGTTCAGCCTAGGTGATCAGGACTAATTTCAACACTACTATTTGCATATTTCATTAAATAAACCCATTTTTATTTTAAAGGAAACACAACCACACAGTGTTATTGTTATTATTAAACATTAATTACTACAATTAATTATATTATTAAAATAATTATAGACCTAAAAACAAAAAAAACAGATCTGAGAATCTTCACAACGCTCTCAGGCAAACTGTTTTACAATTACCCCTTGATAAAAAATATCGATTATATCGATTAATGAAAGAACGATATTTCTTTCGATTATTCTATCGATTTAATAAAATATCGATTATTACAAAAAATAATTGATAGAAACAAATTCAACTGCTTTAAAATTTTCCATTCATTAATTTTGATGCAGATCTTTTTGCGCATGCGTGAAGACTGGCTTTCGAAAAGTTTGGAGTATGAACAAAGTTTAGACTATAATAATAATTTTCAATCACTTTTTAAAAGGTAAATAACTTTTCATGTCACTAATAATTCACTTATATGATAAAAAAAAGATGTTAAGTTTATTAGACTTTTCAAAAAATGACTGTTAATTTTTGAACACTTTCAAAAATATCAAAAAATTTCTTTTCATTTTTTGATAGAAGCGGCTCTTTTGCGCCACCAGTCTATTTATTAGTTTATTTTCACTAAATATACTTGAAAAATTAAAATGGTGTAAATTTACCTTAAATGTTCTTCTTCTTGTTGTAAAAAGAGCAAAAAAATTTGCAGACGAGATAGCGCTTCGCGAGCACTCCTAAAAAACGCTTATATAATTGTAATTTTGCAATTAACTAGAGAAAGAAAAAACCTTCAGATCCCTTTATAAATACTAGAACAGAAAGTTAGATAAAGGTCAAAAGGTTGTGTTAAATTTGGACAAAAAAGACAAAATTATAAAATTCTGTTATAAGAACACAAAACAGAAACAGTAGAGACTCATTTGTGAAAAAGGACCAGAAGTTCCTTGTTATTTCAGAATTTAGAAGATATTCAGGAATTCTAAATAGAAATTTGGAAGGAATAAACCGGATACTCTTCGCAAGAAATTCTAGAAACTATTCAGGAATTGTTAATCTAAAGAAAAGATTTAAACAAAGAATAAACCGTTTGGTTTCTACCTGTGAGGACTCGAAGATAATCTTTTCTTTTGTTTAGAAACAGAAATAAGCAAAGAAAATATTTATTAACATATGAGAAAATATTTATTAAAATATTCATTAAAATATTTATTAAAATATTCATTAAAATATTTATTAAAATATTTATTAAAATATTTATTAAAATATGAGAAAATATTTATAAAAATATTTATTAAAATATGAGATGAAAATGCTTTCATTTAGGTAAAAATAAGCCTTAGCAATTTTGAAAAAGAGAATAATTATAGATGAGATTAATTAAACAATAGACATAAATAAATAACTTAGGAATTTTTTGAAAATAAATCTTATAAAAAACAACTTTAAATATTTTTGGAAAAATTTAAATGATGAAGACATTGGAAATGAACTTCAAATAAATTTTAGAAAAGTTCAAATAATTTTAAATAGTTTCAGAAAAATAATAGAGATAGGAATATTATTCCTTCCTAATTAAATAATTGAATAGATTTTAATTAACAAATTTAATATAATGATAGTGTTAATAATATTTTTCATTTTATTCTTTTATAATATAATAGAGAAAGCTTATGCAAATGAAGATAAATGGAAAAAAGAAAAACAAAGAAAAAATGAAGTAAATAGAATTATACAAGGACTCGCATTCACATACATTAATATTGAAGAATCTGTAAATTACTACAGATGGAGCAATAATGAAACACAATATCCACAGGAAGGATACCAAATAGCCACTCAAGAAACTTCTATCTATAGAGATAATAGATATTGAAGATGATTATTTACAAGAAAACTCCATAGAACCCAGGGAGATGGAAAGAATGAACCCAATAAACGAAAATAGGGGTTTTATTCAAGAAAACTATAATAACAATTATACACCAATAAATAATTTCAGTGTAAACGATATAAACAATATCCAGCACCACCCATTAAGCATGGCACCCAGAGATCAATTTTATCCTGGTTTGTTTAATGGTAATGTGCTACCAAATTATAATAATCATGATATGCTTAATCATTGTATACAATCAGAT
>JABUQX010064421.1:17500-22500 GCA_015478945.1 Trachelipus rathkii | reverse complement strand
AGCACCCCTCTACATCAAGCTATGCCACGTTTTGTTTTATTGACTTACTGCTTTACATCATCTTTAGCCATGTAATAAGTATAAAATAACAAAATAAGTTCTTCTCTGCTAACTTAACATGTATTTTATTAAAATCATTCTAGTTTATTTTAAAAATAAACAATGTATTCACTTACATTTATATTATTCACTCGATGGTTAACTAAAAAATATTTCAAAAGTTTTTTAAATAATTCGGGTTTCTTATTATTTATTATATTATCTATGTACATTGACAATCCATCACGAGAAAACACAACTACCCTCACTCCTTACAGGTACGAAACTGACCTCTCTCTGTAAAATGTGTTGAAATAACTACTTTAGGCCTAAATTTAGGTTAATCCTTTTTGTAACCCGAGGCGATTTAAGGCTTAATTCCAGGTCAAAATATATCTCAAACTGACCTTTTTCTGTAAAATGTGGTGCAATAACTATACGTTAGGCCTAAATTTAGGCCTAAATTTAAGATAAGCCTTTTTGTAGACGGGCTAATTTAATCCTAATACAAGGTCAAAAGGTAATTCCCGTATAGACAAGAATCATTGTTATTATTATTTTATAAATATATTTCAAACTGAAACATGCGGGATCGGTAAGATCCTTTAAGCAGGTAAAAAGGAAATGTTTTCCTTACTTGTGATTGGTCGGGTAATCCTTATCTCTATATGACCTCGTATGTGAATGGTCGAGAATTATTTTATCGTCTTTTTGAAAATTAACTTTGTTCTTTAAACTTGTATTTGAGCAGGTGTGTGTTTTATTATTCTTTTAGACCCAAATCATTTTTAACAAACATTCATAGTCATTTAGCTGTTAAGCGTGCACAGCTTATCTTGATTTGTATTAAAAGTGTTTTATTTTTCCTAAGTGTACATCATATTTATAATAAATACTTACATTGAGGAAAAATTAATAATTTCACTAGAATAGATAATAATTAATTTCACTAGTTCATAAGCTAACCAACAGGGCTCAGCATGAGCCCCCACCCGCAAAGGCAGCAAACCCCGCACCCGCTGGTGCGTCCCGCCCCGTCCCGCCGCCGGTTCGTGCGCCCGCAGGGCGCAATATTTCCCGCGTTCCCAGCCAGCCGCGTGCGCCCGCAGGCGCCATATCCCGGCTGCGGAATGGAAATATATATATATAATATATATATATATATATATATATATATATATTATATTATAGTATATAATTTATATTATATATATATATATTGTGTGTGGCGGCATGAGTGTAAGTGTCTATGGGTGAACGTAAGTGTCTATGTGTTGTTTGTGCGTATGTGTGAATAAGAGATATAGTGTATGTATGTATAAGTGTAAGTGTAAGTGGCTATGGTAAGTGACTGCTTATAAGCTGAATCATCAATATAGGTGGTATTACAAAGATGACGCCATCAAAGATGAGTCATCCAAAGATGAACCACCAAAGCTGAGGGTACCAAAGCTAAGTTATTAAGGTTGAGGCATCAAAGGGTATCAAAGTTGAAGCATCAAAAGCTGAGGCATCAAAAGTTGAGGCATCATGATGGAGCATCAAAGTTGAGGCATCAAAGCTGAGCATCAATGTTGAGGGATCAATATCGAGTTGGGTGGGTGCGTATGTTGTAAGTTGTGATGTGTGTGTGTTGTGTGTATGTGCTGTGTTGTGTGCTGTTCTAATAATAATAACAAATAGGCATGAAGTCAAATAAACACTTAAGTATAATAAAAAATAAAAATAAAATGTTTTAATAAATATACGTTATATGTGTAATGTGAGTGTGCGTGTGTGTGTGTGGTGTGTGTGTGTGTGTGTGTGATGTATGTGTGCGTGTGTGTTTGTGTATGTGTGTTCTTCAATTTTGCAAATTTTAGACATGAAGAAAATAACACTAAGTATAATAATAAAATAAAAATAAAATGTTTTAATAAATTATACGTTATTTGTGTAAGTGAGTGTGTGTGTGTGTGTGTGTGTGTGTGTGTGTGTGTGTGTGTGTGTGCGTGTGTGTGTGTGTGTGTGTTCTAAATAATAATTCGCGCGGGTATATTGCGCGCCTGCGGGCGCACGCGGCTGGCGGGAACGCGGAAATATTGCGCCTGCGGGCGCACGCGGCGGGGCGGGGACGCGGCGGGACGCACCAGCGGGTGCGGGGTTGGCTGCCTTTGCGGGTGGGGCTCATGCTGAGCCCTGGTGGTTAGCTTATGAACTAGTGAATTAATTATTATCTATTCTAGTGAAATTAATAATTATTCCTCAATGTAAGTATTTATTATAAATATGATATACACTTAGTAAAAATAAAACACTTTTAATACAAATCAGATAACTTGTGCACCGCTTAACAGCTAAAATGACTATGATTTTTAAAAAATGAGTTTGGGTCTAAAATATAATAAAACACACACCTGCTCAAATACAAGTTTTAAAGAACAAGTTAATTTTCAAAAAGACGATTAAAATAATCTCGACCAATCACATACAGAGGTCATATAGAGGATAAGATTACCCCGACCAATCCACAAGTAAGGGAAAACATTCCTTTTTACCTGCTTAAAGGATCTTACCGATCCATCATGTTTCAGTTGGAAATATATTTATAAAAATAATAAAACAATGATACTTGTCTTACGGAATTACCTTTTGACCTGTTATTAGGATTAAATTAGCCCGTCTAACAAAAAGTTATCCTAAATTTAGGCCTCAAATTTAGGCCTAACCGTAGTTATCTTACCGATCCAGCATGGTTCAGTTTGAAATATATTTTGACCTGAATTAGGCTTAAATCGCCTCGGGTTACAAAAAGGATTATCCTAAATTTGGGCTAAAGTAGTTATTTCAACATTTTACAGAGAGAGGTCAGTTTCGTATCTGTAAGGAGTGAGGGTAGTTGTGTTTTCTCGTGATGATTGTCAATGCTACATATGATAATAATAATAATAATAAAAGAAAACCGAATTATTTAAAAACTTTGAAATATTTTTAAGTTAACATCGAGTGAATAATATAAATGTAAGTGGAATAATTGTTATTTTAAATAAAACTTAAGAATTGATTTTAATAAATTACATGTTATGTTAGCAGAGAAGAACTTATTTGTATTTTATACTTATTTACATGCTAAAGATGATGTAAAGCCGTAAGTCAATAGAACAAAACGTTGGCATAGCTTGATGTAGAGGGGGTAGGCTACCGCGGCTTGGCCTTACCTGATTTACTGATTTATGCTTTAAGTGTACGTAAAAATATATGTTTTTAATAAAATTTTCATAAAACTTTAGTAAAAAGTTATTTAAAACTTGATAGTTATAAATTTATAAACAAAAAGAATATTAACAGTTAATAATAAATCTTTGTTCAAAGATAATTGATTGATTTATTATAGAAGTTTTAGAAACTTTGAATTAATTTTAGTTATATTTGAATGAGTAATATAAATGGACGTGTTTAATTAAAAAGCATAAAATGTTTTTATAAATTATACGTTATATGTGTTAGGTGGGAGTGTAAGTAAATCTGTGTGTGAAAGTAAATTGTGTGTGAGGGTAAGTAAATCTGTGTGTGAGAGTGAAAGTAAATCTGTGTGTGTAAGTAAATCATGTGTATGAGTGTAAAGAAAGCTGGGTGTGTAAGTTAAATCTGTTGTGTGTGTAAAGTAAATCTGTGTGAAGTGTAAGTAAATCTGTGTGTGAGTGGTAAGTGTAAATGTAAGTGTCTGATGGTAAATGTTAAGTGGTCATAGTGAATGTGGTTGTATAATATCATAGTGAATGTGTTGTATAAGTGTAAGATGGGTGTGGGTGAACCGCAGTGTATAAGTGTAAATGTAAGTGTCTATGGATAAATGAAATGTCATAGTGAATGTGTGTATAAGTTCATAGTGAATCTGTGTATAAAGTGTAAGTGTGTGTGTGTGTGACCGCATGTGGTGTGTGTGTGTGTGTTGTGTGTGGTTGCGCGCACGCTCACGTGTGTAGGTGTGTTCTAAATTTAATAATAACAAATAGGCCATGAAGTGAATAACATATAAGTATAATTAAAAATAATAAAAAATAGAATAATAAAAATAATAAAAATAATAATAAAAATAAATAAAAATAATAATTAAAAATAAATAAAAAGTATAAAACAAAATAAAAAAACATAATGTTAATAATATATGAGTTAAAGCAGTTAAAGCAGAGAAAGTTTAAAACAGTTAAAGCAGAAAAGTTTAAAGCAGTAAGCAGAAAGTTAAAGCAGTAAAACATGAGTTAAAGCAGTATAGCAGAAAGGTTAAAGCAGTAAGCAGTAAAACAAAAGCAGTAACTAATCCCCCCTTGGTGTTAGGTAACACCTCTATTGATTTACTTGATTTACTGCTTTAAGGTATGTAATGTTAATGAATATGTGAGTTAAAACAAGTAAAACATATGAGTTAAGAGCAGATAAAACATGAGTTAAAGCTAGTTATAAACATGAGTTAAAGGCAGTAAAACAAAAGCAGACTAATCCCCCTAGGTGTTAGGTAACACCTCTTGATTTACTGATTACTGCTTTAAGGTATGTAATGTTAATAAATATGTGAGTTAAAGCAGTAAAACATATAAGTTAAAACAGTAAAACATGAGTTAAAGCAGTAAAACATGAGTTAAAGCAGTAAAGCAGTAAAACAAAAGCATACTAATCCCCCCTAGGTGTTAGGTAACACCTCTATTGATTTACTGATTTACTGCTTTAAGGTATTAATGTAAATGTTTTTAATAAAAAAAATTTCGTACATCTGTAGTAAATAAAATGATTATATATCAGACACTCTGGATTTTTTTTCTTCCTTTCTCATTCCTCATTCTTTTTCATTATTTATATTGGCATAACTTCTTAAATAGATTTCTAATTTTTAATGTTATTGGTCAGCTTTTCCTGGTTTTAGAGTGTAAGTACATGGCCTCAGTACTCGACTCATCAATTGTGAATTAGTCGCTGATGGAGCT
>JABUQX010064421.1:7500-12500 GCA_015478945.1 Trachelipus rathkii | reverse complement strand
TGAGAGTTTCTCCATAATCGACCTGAAGAAAATCTGCAAATATATTGAATACATTCACCATCGCTTTGTTAGGCCCTACAAATTGCTTCAATCAGTCGCTAGTTTGATGTGAGTGGTGGGAAAATTAATTTTTGCCCTACTGTCACCAGTGGTTCGTTAATGATATTTGATGAACCAACAGTCATATTCCCAAGCAGGCCATGCAACTTTTTTCCAGTGGTTCTTCTTTAGAACTACTATCCCACAAGCATATGCAACAAGGGTACTTAGTATATCCGCTTTGCTGCCAAGTAAGATGTTGACCATCTTCATATCAACGCATATAGACCACTGGTGTTCATTATATCTAAGCTTCTGCAAGATCATTCTTATATTTTCATATTCCTCTCAGTTTTGTTGAGTGACCTTGGAATCAATGCATAACTATTGCCATTGTTCAATAAAACACGCTTCAAGCTTCTCGTTGAACTATCCATAAACAATCGCCAATCTTCTGGTCGGTATTTAGGTAACCCCATTTGGAGTAGGAGTCCAGGGATTTTCCTACAGTTATATAGGTCTTCCTTCTTCAATGAAATATGGAAGAAGTACTACCCTTCTTGTCCGAAAAAAAATTTTTTTTACTTTGGCCTTTGAACAGTTCTTTTCACTTAGTCTAGATGCTAAAAGCTCAGAATCTTGCTTGGAGAGACTTAACTCTCGTACTAAATCATTGATCTCTTCCTGGGAGAACTGTTGCTGTGTAGAAGTACTTTCTTCATATTCACGACCACTATCTCTGCACGTGTGGACACCAAATCCTGGATATCTTCTCATCAGACAATGCTAGGTCCGGGAGTGTGTAGTAAACACTGGGATGGGGACATCGTCGGGGTGTGGTACAGGTCGCCTTGCAAATTCCTGATACTCAATTTAAGTTTCTTGTACGATTGATACCTTTCAATTAACCAAACAAAAATAACAAGTCACTGTGGTGATTCTTTGGCTCCAGCCATATCATAGGCACGCCAAATTTTAAGCCTTTTCTTCGTCCATTTTTCCACTGACGTAGATTTTCGACACACGTTTTACAGACCATATGGGGAGCCCAAGACTTATCTGGTCTCCGAGTTTCATTCCAAAGTATGCCAGATATGCTTGCTTCACAAAGTTAGTAATATTTCTTCTTTGGTTCTCCTGGCAATATTCACCACAGATGTAGCAGAATACATTGGGGTTATTCAAACAGGCTCTTCGTGAAGTACTCATAGTGTTCTGAAAATAGAAAAAAAAATAAAGTATATTTAAAGATAAGCCCCTTAAAAGAAATAAAACGATATTACTGTAAAATATGCATTAAAAAAGATATTTTGTATAAGAGTATATCTGGAACACCCTGTATCTCAAGAACTAGAGCAAATCTTGGAAAACTAATGTCATTTCTGAAATCAGCAGCACCCGATATAGCTATAAATTCGATAAAATATCCTTGGCAGCAAAAAAAAATTTTTTTTTGTTGGCCAGTGTAATGGTAGGATATCACCCCCTGAAATAGAAGTTTGTTTCCACATTTCGTTGCCACCCTATATATATATATATATATATATATAATATATATAATATATATATATATATATATATATACTATATATATATATATATATATATATATATATATATATATATATATATTATGTTTATTGTTTAATATATAAATATTTATATTTTATATATATATATTATATATATATATATATAATATCAGGCGTTGGTTTCAAGTACAAGTACTTGTACTTAGTACTTGGACTTAAGCCAGCATTTTTTGAAAGTACTTGTACTTTGTACCAAAATTTACCTTATTATAAGGTAAATTTTGCTTGTACTTGTACTTGCAGTTTCAAAAACCAGTGTACTTGTACTTGTACTTGTACTTGCACCTCTTGTACTTGAAAATTTGTAAAGTACTTGCAAGTACTTTTGGCATTTTTAATTTGCCAAATATTTTATTTTTATAATTTTTTTCAAGTATTGATATTATTATTTCTTATGTATTACTAATAATTTTCCATTTACGATGTTAAAAGTATTTCATTTATATATATATATATAATTATATATATATATATATATTATATATATATATAGTAATATGTTTTTTTATATATACTATATATATATATATATTATATATATATATTATATAATATATATATATATAGTATATATATATAATATATATATATATATGATATATAGTAATAGAGACAGTATACACCAAAAGGAATTCGAACATTTTAAATTATTTATTAGCCGACTAGTTTCGGTAATAATCCTTCTTCCCATTTTCAACACTTACAATATAATCAATGGGCGTAGCCTCGTAGGCTAGGACTTCATTTAGGGGGGGGAAGGTTTGAGGCGAGGATATATATATATATTATATATATAATAGTATATATATATATTATATATATTATATATATATATATATATATATATATATATATATATATATATAATATATATATATAATATATATATATATATATATAAAATTATGGCCTTTCAAAATTGCTGTAATATCTTTCATTTTCGGCAATTGTTTTTTAATGTGTTGTCTGGCAAGCTGAATATCAACGGGTACGCTTTCCGTGATCGATTTAACAGCTTTGCAGCCGCCAAATGCTATCGACATACTGAAAAGTTCTAGCGGAGAATAATGTCAGAAGAATCCAGCTTATAAAAGCACAAACAGTTGACTTTAACCCATAATGAAAAACGTAAACACATTAAACTTTAGAAAAAATAATATAATACGTTAGTAATTGGTAATTACTACTTCATTATCTATCGATTGATGTATTCTTTTCAGTTTTTCTACTACTACCCTTAAAAAAACGTCGTCTGGCAAACATATAAGGTTCATATTTTTTATTATTTCGCCAAGATTTAGGGGGAGGGCAAGTGCCCCCCCCCTGCCTACGCCCACGAATATAATGATAAAATTTTAAACAAAATATTATATAAAGTTAATTAAAAGTTAAAATAATATTAAAAGTGAATAATAACCATATAGATAAATTAATGATAACAACAATATGTGGTTAAGAGTTCATGATTTAAACAAAACCTCACTTTAGCATTAACAGACTGTAAAACTTAGATTTTCATTTAAGGGCGGTTTGAGATGCCAAAAATACAAAGGATGTCTAACTGAATGATGCGGGTTCCTCAGTTTGGTTACAATATTCCAAAATAGTTCCTGTTATGGCCTTTCCTGAAGAGAATGAGCATTTATGGCTGAATAGGGCGGATGATGTAAATTGGTCTAGAGTTCTAAATGAAAATACCTTTATGCTCAGCAGTACGTATGGAAAGGCTCGAGTAGTTTTCCCTATGTAGGTGGCATCGTAGTCACCGCACTTCTAATGATATATTACTGATGAGCCTATAAAGGTAAGGGAGTTTATCTTTAAATTTAAATTATTTCCCAATTTTGTTTTCACTCCGAAAACTCTAAATCTAAATTTAAACTGTGTAAAGTTTGTTTTTAAACCCACATAAATTTTAAGTCGAATTTTTGTAACTGATTTTCCCCAGAAAAGGCAACCTCATATACAAAATATCTTTAGAAGCTGTTAATTTAGCCTAAGATTTGTCTTTAAATTTTGTTGAAAAGTAATTTTCGAAAGTTGAGTCAATTATAAATTCATGGAACCCATTCTTCAGAAATAATGTTTTCAGGAAATCCAGTTCCTTGTAAAATTAACATAAGATGCGAAATTTTGTATCCCCCTGTCAAAAAGAGTTTTAATTAAGTTGATTTTAAAAATATTATGAATGAAAGAATAAAATTATATAAGCGAGATAGTAATTGATTGGATTTGGAAGTTGTGTAACAAAGCGTTTATGGAGGTATGTTCCGAGGAGAGAGAGAGAGAAAAATATTATATAATATTAGGTGGGGATAAGGTAACTGTAAGTATTATAGGGTAATTTAGTTTATTGAGTGTTGTAGGAAAGATTAATAATCTTCTCCTTGTTCGTCGAAAGAGTGCGTCCGATGTCTTGAAGGACTGATTGGTGAAAGAACAAGGTGCGTTTAGTAATGGTAGATGTGTGGATCCAATCTTTACATTGAAACAAATGATTGGGAAAAAGGGGGGGTTTAGAAGAATAAACTGTATTTAGGTTTTATGGGTTTGCAACAGGCGTACAATAGGATTAATAGGGAAGCTGCTATGTCAGGTGTTAGTCATTATATGATGGTTTTGGTTGTAGCTTCTTTAATGAAATCAAAGTATGTATGACGATAGTGAAGCGTGTTGTTAGGTAAGAATAAATAGAGTCGAAGTGATTGGTTTAATATTATTTGCGGATTGAGAGTGAGGCAGGGGATGTGTTATGTCTTCTTCGTTGGTTATTCAATTTTGTATATGGATGGGGCTATGTAAAGAATTAGAGGTGGGGTGGCAGGGGATGGTGTTAGAATGATGGAGAATGGAAGAGAGTGGAGGGTCCCTACCTATTATATGCGGATGATTTGGTTTTGTGTTTCGATCATGTGAAGGACTTTTGAGAGGATTGTGGTAGAGTGAGATTTGGTTTTGCTTGTGTAAAAGGAGGGGATTGAAAGTAAACGTAGATAAGAGTAAGGTTATGTTGTGAGTGAGGACAGTCTCTCGGCGTGAAGTTATGTTAGATGATGGTGAGGCAGAATGGATAAAGGGTGTCCTGAAGTTTAATATTGTAAGATAAATGTTTGGATGAAAAGGGGAATGGATGATGCAGAGGGTAGTAGGAAAGTTGTGAATGGCAGGAAGGTGGCTGGTGCAATTAAACAATTAAATCGCTGGTGGATGCAAAGGGACTAAGTCTTGAGTGCGCTAGGGTCTTACATAAATGTATGTTGTTACCTGTGTTAATGTATGTAGTGAGCTATGATCTGGATAGAAGGTATTGAACTAAGTACAATGAAGTTCTAGATGGACAATCTTAGGGTGTGTTAGGTGTGGAGAAGA
>JABUQX010064420.1:35000-58694 GCA_015478945.1 Trachelipus rathkii | reverse complement strand
AAAAGGAGAGAGAATGTTGTTGGGAAATGCAGGAAGTGGCCTGTGCAATTAATCGTGTGGAATGTAAGGGACTAAGTCTTGAAGTGCCCTAGCAGTCTTACATTGAGGTAGTGTTACCTGTGTTATGTGTATGTAGTGGAGACTATTCTGGATAAGAAAAACAGTAATGATCTAAAAGTTTCAGTGTTGTTCTAAGATAATGGACATCCTTTAGGGGCTAGGTGTGAAAAGACGAAATTAATAAAGTGAGGAACTGACGTATTAAGAGAGTCGGTGGTTGTGAAAGAAGAGGGGTAATATGAGAGATATATAATGGTAAGTATGTTGAGTATGGTGTTGTTGGTCAATGTTGAAAGGATGATGACAAGTTCGGTTGGTTAGGCGGATAATGTATAGTGGGAGAGTGTGTTGGGAAACGACCGGATGGGAAGACCGAAGAAAGAAATGGATTGACTAGATCCACGGCTGGCGACACGAAGTGCTAAAAGGAGAGAATCATGGTGATTATGGCAGAGGCGAGTAGAAAAAAAGGTTTGGCCGTGATTTAGGAGAGAATGCGCGGGTTTTGGTAAATGGGGCAAATGGTTTGGGGGTTCGCCACCTGGGCCATGGGATTTGAACCTTAACATGGACGATGTTCCATATGAGGGTCCGCCGGTCCGCGGTCCCCTGATGCTCCTAGGCGTGGAATTTTCCTGTCCTGGTGACGACCTCTCCCACTAATTAATTGGTCATGAAGGGGGCGGTAAGGATTGCGGCTTTCTTTGTCCGTACGTTGCCATGTTCTCCCCCTAGCTGCCTTTGTTCTTTTCCCGATTCTTGTACTAGCCACCTTAAACCCCAATGCTTGGCGGCAAAGATGAAGAGTGAGAGAATAGAAAGAAAGAATATAATAATATATAAAGAAAAAAATTTTAAGAAAAACAAAACTGGAAGGTTTATAAACTGATGCAAAATTTTCAAAATTACGAATTTGCAATTAAGAAACAACTAATTTTATTTTAACAAGAGCTATTTAAGTAATAATTCTGAAAATCTCTATTTACATGTGGATTCAAAATAATCATCAAATTGAACAGGCAAAAATTTGGAGTAAAAATCTGGGGGTTTGGGGAATCACAGAAATCCCCCGCCGAAATCCATAATTCCGATGTTTTTTTCCCAATATTTTGACTGTTTCTGCAATTTCATTTGACCCTACATTAAATAATAAGATAAATAAATAATAAAAATAAATTAAATAAATAATAAATAAAAAAAAAATTAACGATAAATTGAATAAATATTCTATTATATATAATATATATATATAATAAATATATTATATATATATATAATATAATATATATATTATATATCATAATATATTATATATATATTATATTAAATATATATTATATAATATATATAATATTTATTATATATATATACTATATAATATACTTATAATAAATATTATATATATTAATAATATTATATAATATATATAATATTAATATTATCATATATAGTATAAGTATCATATAGTTGTTATTTTTGAGTGGGTGTGAAAGCGTCCACGTGCTAACTTGGAATAAGGCATACTGCTGGGACCAGAGGAGCAACCCGTCTCCACGGGACGACGCTTTGAAAACCGATAACACGGGGAAACCTAATAGTTGTGCTGATAAAAAAATCAGTTAATCTAGTGAAAAAGTTTCCGGGTAAGAAGAACTGTGTAATGCTGGTGAAAGGTGGAATCCCGTCCCTCGCTTGCGGAACGATCTGCGAAAAACCGAACAGGGAAATAAGGCGTCCGAAGAGAAATTTAAATCCTATATAGTGGAACCGAGGTTCGGGAATCACTGCCAATAACATCGAAAATATAAAAGGAAAGAACAGAGAGTCTAGCCTAGGAAAGACGTTTGGCGTTCATCCAAGGTCCGGAGGGCGGGAGAAAACGGAAAAGAAGGTGGCGGACCCATGGAGGAGTACGGGAACAGTTATATGAAAATATATGCCGAATTGTAGTGGTGTGATGAAAAGTTTACAAACACTGCAGTGGAGGGAGTTCTGGGCATGAGGTAAAGCTATAAGTAAAATTTAAGTGGCCTGTATTACGTAAGGCGGTCCCAACTAACTATAAACTCTTCCGTGACGTTTGACGGGGAGAAGAAAGAAGGCCTATCACTCCAAGGTCCGAGTTTTCGGATTAATACGGAAGCCTTTCCCCATGAACTGTTATCTCGCTACTCCTAGCAGCCCCGCCAGGCGGATCGAGAAAACCCACCTTTCGCTTTCGAATTGTGGGGGAGGAGTAAATTCGGTATGTTGAAGGTAGATGCTTTTCCTTCAGAGCCATCGTCTACGAACTCCAAAGCAATATTGCGATTGTGGGCTTTCAATAAGAGACGGCCCCAGTTTACGCATGCCAATCCGCCGCCTCATCAACGCCGAAATTCCCGACAGACAAGGGATTACTCGCAAAAGGTAGGGATTATATGGTCCTGGGCTATGACATGGTGGGGAGCAAACGCCTGCGGCAAAAAGGAATAGAGGGATTTACAACATAAAGATCACCAACATAGAGGGAAAAAATTGACCACGTCGCTTGGGATGGGTAGTTTAATGAATGTCCGTTGAATCCGACGTCGATATAAAAATTTATTGACTTGATCACTTTGTCAATAACAGACTTCAATATATTATCAATTGAAGTAAAAAGGTGGCCATAGATAAGAAACGACGAGCACCAAACCTGGAATGGATCTGTTCTGACAGAAGGGCATTTAGAAAATAGAAGTAGGGACCTGCTATGGAACCGAGCGAGTTTGGAATTGAAAAGAACCAGTTCTCCAGCGTTGTTATAGGCTTTAACCAGGTCAAACAAGACACCAAAACCATGCGCCAGTTTGAAAAAACCTTTTCCGGATGTCCCATGGTCCCAGTTTCTCTTAAGACAGGGACCGCGCGTCGAAACGAATTTTTGGCGTGAAAGCCAAAACTGGAAAGTTGAAAAGCCTGGCGATGCTCTTCCAGAACAGGGAGAAGGCCGGCCTGTACCAATGCTTCTCCCATTAAATCAAGCAACAGATCAGCTGGGAACGTTTGAATCTTTGGTCTTAGTTGTGTCCGCCCATGACTTCGGGAGATTCTCCCAGTTGCTATAAAGGGAATTGACGAAACCGTTATTCAAACAGATTGAAAACGAGGATTCGAAACCAGAATCCTGTCCAAAGAGAACCAGCAAAGAAACACCTTGAAGTAAAGAAACGGTGAAAGATGTGTACCAGGGCAATTAAGTACGAAATAATCTTTAGGCCCAGGGTTAATAACCATCTTTGGCTATTCACCGGCAAATTTTTACAATCTGTAAGTGGTAAGAAGAATGGTGTATAGGTAAATCTTTTCCCTTTCGGTTGAATGTAAGTCGTGCAGTACAGTGTTACGGTTTAAATTTTTTGAAAGGGCTTCAAACGTAGCCGGAAGATAATACCTATGGTACTACAAGAGCTGATGAAGCAGAGACTCGGTATCGGTTTATTCAGGCCGTAAAGGAAAGCTTATTGATTGGAGAGTTGTTAGATGCGGCGAATATTTCCCTGTAACAATCTTACCGACAGTTGAAGAACGGGAGCTATGGAAGTTGGACGAGTGCCCGGAGTAATATCATTCCGAATAAGTACTGTTTAAGCGTATCTGGCCGATTTAATTCGGACGAGATCCACAGCCGCCTTGCTTTACAAAATAAATCATGTTTTGGGGGTAGTTGCGGTTCCGTTTGTACTGGTCGTGGTAAAGTTTTACTTCCCCTGGGTTAACGTTGTGCAATCCCTTGCGACCAACCTCGCTCTGAGGTTCTTGAACCGCCTACAACAGAAAAGATTGCGGGATGCCAAAGTTGTCGCTTACTGTTAAAATTATAAATTTGCCGTGGGAAAAGAAAGCTTAAAAGGCCGCGTCCAATGTCGGTAATGAAACCGGCCTTATTGTGTTAGAGAGATAAAGTGGGATTAGTGCTTTGTGTGGTTCCTGAATGAAATAGATAGGCCCCACTCCGCTTCGATCATAGCGATAGACGGGGAAATGGTTTTTCAGACATTGGGCCCTCAAGGTGGAGTTCAACTTAAGTTATCTGGGTAAATGGGTTCCCCATACCGTATAACCTTTTAATCAAAGTGGACAGATTGAAGAGCGATCCATCAAGGAATTAGGGAAAGCAAAAGGAAATAATCTAATACAGGAAAAAGACAGTGTTGTATCCCTAACACCGTTGTCATATGTAGGACGCAGCCGTTAAAAGCAAAAGTTCCCAGAAACAAAGGGTGCTAGGAGAATCAGCAAGAATCCTTGCCTCGTAGGGCGAAGCGAGCAAGATTGCCCTGGGTAGTGGACGAAAGTTGAGTCCCCAAATATAACAACCGAAGTGGGGACATGCTTTAAACAGGTAGGCCTGATGTTGGCCCCCATTGTAAACTTCACTATGGAGCCCAAGTAGAACTCGAATCAGACAGTGAGAGCTTGGTGACAAATGGATTCGTGCTGCCACTGCATGACAGTCCTAGTTCGAAAAGAAATGGGAAGAAAATTTGGAGACAGACTTATTAATTGGAATTACTGCGCCTCCCCATCATTGTTACCCTCTTTCTATGAAATTACAACCCTCAACTACTGGCGACCACAGTAGATTCGGAACAGACAGTGGGATGATTGGGTGGGACAAAGATTTCTGCTGGCCACTGCATGAAGTCCCTAGTTTCGAAGAGGAAATGGGGCAGAATTGGAGACAGCTTATGAAAATGGGAAATTTACTTGCGCCTTCCACCGATCCATGTGTTACCTCTTTCTATTGAAGTACCGGGCGATTTGTTATTCGACGGTTGATAAGTTAGTGATAACACAGCTTGAAAAGTTCCCTACAAAAACAATATGGCACCTTTTTGTAAAATGTTGACTGTTTATTTGGGTTTAAGGTATGTTAGATATTTATAGTAGTAGCCATGACAATTCCAATGAAGGAAGGTGGCCAGATGTGGTAGTTACTGAGGGAGTGGGCCTTCTTGATACAAGGACAATTTGTCTCAATTATTGGCTCAGGTAATATTGGGAGGTGGAATTTCAAATGGAGATAAACAGGCTAAAGGCCCCGTGGGTCCCCGAACGAGGCAGGAGCGCACAAATCCTATGAAGGTAAAGGACAGACCGGTCCAACAAGAGATTTGGGGTTTACGACCGGTTTTTAAGCGTAGGGGGGGAAACGAAAATTTTCTATGGTTAATGGTGTAGGAAAGCGTTACCGATGAATGTGAAAGTAAGTTTTAGCAAGATTTGAACCAACAGTCCCTGTGGATTATTATGAGGACTGTTGATTCGATTCGTTTGGGGTAGAACCAGAAATGCTGATTGATAATGAATCTACTTAAACTTTCAATTATTTTAATAATTATAGGAAAGGCGAGTGACGTCCAATCAACGTTTGAAAAGAGATTTTCAATTTTAAATTGAGTTCGCTTGCCGCTGAAGGAGATTTCGTTTTATTGTTGATAATTAAGTGTCAATTAAGTTAGAATTTTAAGTATTAGTGTGTTTAAATTTTTTATATTCTTATATGGTTAGAATCTTAAATTTAATAACCTAAGTTACTTTAACGTTTCTAAGGTTTAAAAAGGCGTGTCGTGGTCCCGTTGATTTACGTATTTACTAAATACCTAAAGTAGTAATCTTATTTGTGGCAGCGTAAAGCAAAGGATCCATTTTGTTCTTTTCGCCACTGTAAATGAATGCTTAGAAGGTATAAAATTAAATACTGTTTAAATACAAGTGATATCTTTAATCTTCAAAAGAAAACTTCCAATCCTTCTCTTTGTTCACTTTTGCCTTTTTTACGGTGAGCTAATGTTGCCTTCGTATCAGGAAATTTTTCTTCAAATTCATATTTTAAGGAATGTGACGAGCGCTTGTCCAAGTAATTCTGCAAGAAACAGATTTAGAAATTTGGTGAAGAATGTAAGCCTGTCTCTTATGGAGAGAGTGTGAGAAGGTGGGATGTGAGTTTGGTTGAAACCAGTGAGAATGTTTTTGGAAGTTTGAATATTGAGCAGCTAAGGAAAAGGGATCCGTTGAGTTACGAGAAAGTCCTACATGCTGGGAAGACTTTTGTCCGATGTGGAAGAGTAGTAAGTGGGTGATTTTGAAAAGACTGGACAATCTGAGTTTAGGCATTCGGAGATCTTGGGTTCCCATTTCATGGCCATCAACTGTATACAAATCCGTATGGAACTTTTTGCGGTTGAAACGGGTTTTTCCATTCACCTCTCTCAAGAACAGCGCTGGAAACCATTAGAAGGAGGAAACGGGTTCCTTCACATCAAGCCTTTCATTTGGGAACTGACTAAATCCATTTCATCCGGGAATGGCAAGAATCCTCTTCTTAGGGAAGTGCTATATAGGAAACTCGGAAAGAAGAGCTTTCTATAGGGATGGATTCCGACAAAGAGCTGTGAAAACTTCTCCAAGCTATCAGAGGGTTGGTTGTGGGTTGGTTTGACCAGGCTGTTGGTTGTTTTGAGTATAAACTATTGAAGTTATTCTTTTTGTCTCAGGAATAGACTCATGGCCAAGTCTCTTCCGGAGTTTCAATTTTTACATCTGGGGTCTGTGTGTTTTGCTTTAGAAAATTGTTCCGAGATGTTTTTTTTTTTATATTTCTAGTGATTAAGCCTTTTGGTTTGTTTGCCGTAAATATTCTTTCTGTTTAAGGCACTAATCCTTGATCAGGAAGGTTGGACGTTATGGTGGTAGACAGACTTAGGAGGCATGAGAACTCTTACGTGAGTTTGGCAAATTCTCATTCGGAGGGTAAGGCGGGCGGAATTTTCTGGCAGGAAATCCCCTGCTCCAAGCCTTTGTGGTGATATAACAATACCTTTAGTTTCATTTGCTTGCGGTTGAAAAACTAGTATTCTGGGTAGGGTTGCTGACTGGAATTCTTGGGCCGGCAGATTGGGATTCGGGGCTTGTCTTTTGACTAATTTTGAAATCCCCGGCATCAATTGACAATGCAAGGCGGGCCCAGGAATGCCCATGTAACTCACTTGCAGTCTAGCCTGGGAGGGGTAGAATAGTTCTAACTGGAAATGGGAGTTGGGTGGGTTAGTGGATCTGACACGCGGATTAACGGCGCTGGCGAGCCCTTGCCTGCAATGTGTAAAGTGTCTAAAATCGCTTTTGATCCTTTAGATATATGTGTCTTTGGAAACTGATCGTCATGGCCAATTCTCCCTCCCTGCTAATTTTGTTTTGGTGACATTACTCCAAAACCTCCTTGTTTGCGAAAAAGGTAAGACGGGCCAATTTAGGGAAGAGGCCTGTTCTGGGGTTTCCCTACACAGTTTTTCTACAGTGTGGTGGCCTTTTTCAAGGGAAATATTGATAACAATAATTCTTCGCGGAGACCCGCACATATGTTTACGTGTTCCCTAACAGTTTTTAACGCGGTGACCAAGACTGCTGACATTTAAAGCAACGTTATGGGTCGAGAATAAATGAAGGAAGTGCCCTGGTAAGCGTTTAAACCATTTTTCCACTTTTGATGGGGAATAAGGGGTGTTTATGGTCAGACGTAAATGAGGAATTTGTGGACAGTGTATGGAGGAAAATTCCTATATAACATTTGTAACTTGTAACAAAAAGTCCTTTCTGCTGGAAGATTTCCTTTTTAGAAATGACAGCAAATATCTTCCGTTTTTACTGTTCAAAAAAAAAAGTTTGCTTAGAAATGGTGTTTTTCTTCATTTCAATCAGGAATGGAATAAGAGGTATTTACCGAGAGAGAGTTAAGGATGACAAAGATAGAACTTCTGCGAAATTCCCGGGTAGCTGGCTTTGAAAAGATATGGGAACCCGTTCTCTGATTAAACGGTTAAACCGGGGGATCGTTCAATTCCTAAAGCCTTTTAAGTGGCATAATTGCTTAAGAGGTCCAGGCCTGGAAAAATCCCAGGGGAGGGAG
Source organism: Trachelipus rathkii (assembly GCA_015478945.1). NCBI lineage: Eukaryota > Metazoa > Arthropoda > Malacostraca > Isopoda > Trachelipodidae > Trachelipus > Trachelipus rathkii. Next base: position 50,704 of record JABUQX010064420.1, on the reverse strand, counting down.
CAGCATACAGTGTAAACAAATAGAGAAAGAACTAGGACATGGGGGATTGCCTTTCAACCATTTCCAGCACCGGCAATGTCCCAGAAGCGTGGAACAGGCAAAGGATTTCACTGGGATAGTGACAAAGGCTTCCAGATAAAGTGGAAAGGAGTCATGGCGGGTTAATGTTCGAAGCACAATCCAGAAGAATAGGTCCTTTAATCATTGCAATTTTGTAAAAAAAATTAATTTGTGAAGACGATATTAGGAAGGAAATCCATAGGTATTTAAAAAAAAAAGAAAAAAAAAAGGGTAGATAGAAAATGAAGTGGAAGAAGAGGATTGAAAGATATAAATAATAATTAATTTGACAAAATGAATCAAATGAAAGACTAAAGGACTAATATGTGACACTCACAATATATAGTACTGGTGCAGACCAAGTCTCTTCTCAAAGTGAGGCGATAAACGCCCCTTGTGGCCCCTTGGGTGGGCATAGAGGGGGCGGGGAAGGGGACCTATAAAAAACAACAATGGGGTTGTTTGAAAGTTGGTTTAGGGGGGCGAATTGAACTGATTTTTGTAAAATATCATCTATTAAATATTTTTAAAATTCACTTGAAATAAAAACCTACCTCTCTACCACAACAGTCGGATTATTAGTCATTTAGTTCCAAATATTTCTGGCGCCGTTGAAAATTGTACAGAAATTTTTAGTTTTTATTACTATCCTATATATATATATATGATTATTATGATATATTTATAAATTATATATATAATATATATAATAATTAATATATATATATAATTATATAGAATACAGTTAATATATATATATATTATATATATATATATATAAATATATATATATATAATAATATACCAAACTAAAACCACAATGACACTCATTACTTTAAAATTATTAAAGTAATGCATGCCCCATTTGTGCGCTTTTTAAGTTTTTTGGAAAAAGTAAAGAAAATTGGGGGGTCCGCTGAAAAATAATTGGATTTTCAAAAGTGGCGGTAGAACGAAATAGGTTTGGAGAACCTCTGTGGCTAGTAGGGATGAAACAAAGTCCCCCCCCCAACAGAAAAAACCCCCTGCTGGGGTATTGAAAAAGAGATACAACCAGGAATGAAATTAGTGACTTTAGGAACCCAGCGGGTGGAAAGCAGATAATCGCTATCAAGGAGAACAATTGGGAATTTAAAATAAAATCTTACATGTTGGATTAAACGATCTAAAACCTGAATGCATGGATTCGGAAAGAAGAGCTTGCAATCATCTTGCTGCCACACTTATCTGATAAAGAAACTGGACGTGAATAAAATATTAACAACGCCATATTTCTATTTGAAGCAAATAAGTGTCATATTGAAAAAAAAGAACAACGACCCTAATAAGTCCAAAAATGAATGATTCTCAAACCAATGACTAAACCATGGTGAATTGCTCCATTTTTTAAAGTTTTTATTTAGTCGGTAAAAAGATGTTTAAGGAAAAGTTTAGTTAAGAAAGAATTATCTAAATAAGAACGCGACAAAAAATCCAAAAATACTGGCAGTATCAACATCTCAATGAAAAGTTTAAGTTCCATTTTGTTTCTTCCTTTTTCTTTTTCAAATAATAAAGTTCTCCACCAAACTCTTAAATTTCATTTAGACATTGATCAGCATGATTTAGGCAAAGATTTTAATTCAAATCCTTCTAAAAGAGAGCATAAGAGTGTGTATGGAGAGAGAAAGAATCTCCCTAAACCCATTCAAGAAAGTTTGAGATCTTCCTCATGTTGCCAAAAAAAAAAAAACTTTTGAATACATACGTTAGTTTTGATCAGTCTGTGAGTTGTAAAAAAAAAATGAAATAATTAAATGTTTTTATTATCATTATTAATATTATTATTTTTTTTGGTTTGTTTTTAAGTAAAGAACAGGAAAATATAAATTAGGAAGTACTGAAGAAGTGCAGGTTTTCTCTAGATAATTATATTTTTATAAAAATAATTTTCTTTTATTTTTATTATTATTTCAGATGGTTATAAATTGAATTTAATGTTTATTTTTATAAATAGCCCTTGAAATCGATTATTATTTAATATTAATATAAAGAGATTAATATAAGTAAAGTAAATTAAATAAAAGAAGAATGTATGTAATAATAAGGAATATCAATGGAAAAAGCAATTTACTTATTTCAACAACTCAAGAAGATTAAGAAAAATTCTGAAGCAAGGAGATACATAGAGAAAATTTGAGTTATAAAATAATGAAAATAGTGTTAGAAAGAATATTCCAGAGCTTGGGAGAAGAAAGCAAAAAAAATGGAAAACAATTGCTTTGATGGAATAAAATTTTACGAGGTAAAAAGTGTGAAGGTGACAATATAAGTAAAAATCCAGTTGGCATGCTAAATGGAACAGTACAAAAGTCGCTGTGTAAACTATGTAGCTATAAACAAGAGTTCAAGTACACGAGTGTTGACCGAAAGATCTTATAAAACATTATGGTTCTTAGAACGACTGATTTGAAGTTCTTATAAACCAATTAGATGTTTGAAAATCTGATAATGATGAGATATACCACAAAATGACTTTGTTGAAGGTTTTATATTCCAAATGTACTAAGAAATATTAATAATTAATTGACAATATCACAGTTATTCTACCAGGTTAAATTATACCATTTACCGTTGTAAAAAATATTCTAGAAATCTTATACCTGCGCATTTGAGTAAACTTCTTTTAAAGCAAATATCATCATATGCTAAACATATTTATATTTAACTAGAAAGTTAATACAAAGTTCGTAATGATAATTGCAAATAAAGAATACATATAAATAAAATCACTTTTAAAAATACTTACTTTTTTACAAACAAAATATCAAACTCCTGGATATCCTCCAACATTTCTGTGCTTGCTCAAAATTTCCCTCTCCGTAATTTCCTCAACGCTTTTTTGGGTTTATTTGATTTATTAAGAAAAAAACTAGAAGGCAAGAAAATACTGTATTGAAAAAATTCTGAATTTAATTTAATTTTAATCTAAAATTAATATTTTAAAATAATATATATATAATATATATATATATATATATATATAATATATATATATATATATATAACTATAATATATATATATATAATATAATTAAATATTATATAGAATTTATATATATATATATATATACGGTAATATATAAATTATATATATATATATTAATAAATATATAGTATATTATTAATATAATATAATCCCCCCGCAAGAGGAGAGGGGGAAATTAATTTCTTGTGTCAGAATTTTTCTATATCCCTGCTGTGGGCTTTGACATGGGAGATGTGTATAACATAGAATAAAATACCAATGATATTGAAGTTAGAGAAAATTTTGAGTTACATATTGCTGAGGATATATTTTAGGTAAAAAAATTTCCATTTTATTTCTAAGAAACTTATAATGTGATTTGAACTTATGTACGTTTGAAAATTAAATTATTATACCAAAACTTCGCAAACAAAAGTTATTAGTTACGTCTACCCACATTTTTCATTCTCATGTTTTTACATACAAATAAATCTTGCGTCAACCCTTACCTGTCAAGGAAATAGGAGGCTGTGGTTTCCCTTCTTTTTCCCACATATCTTTTTTCTGTAAAAATATAAGATATTTTAATCCTTCCTAAGCCATATTTCATGACTAATCACTACGATTGAGGAGCGACTATTTTTAACAAAGATAATATGATGTAGCTATCTACATAGAAAAGATATTATCACCAATTATAATTAAAAATATGAAAGACGCTTCCTTTAATCAGCATCGAAATTGTAAACCTAAATTCATTTTAAAAAATCACTTTTCAGTGTTTTCTGACAAAAATAAAATAAAAGAATAAATAAAAATAATAAAAAAAAATATCTAAATATTTTTTGTATAATTAATATGAAAACCAAGATGACTAACCTTTAAATGTTTCATGCCAGCGCAGTGAAGTTCTAGTGACTTCTTTGCATTGCATTCTGCCAAGCAAAGCTGAAAGAGTGAAAAAAAAAATGTATTAGATAATTTTATATTGCATAATAATAACATCTGCATGGCATGTGGTATGTAGTAATGTTTCTACTTATTTGTTCTTAATAATGTTCCTACTAATCTTTTTTTTCGTTTGAGGAATGGGAATAACCAGGCAACAGAAATTTTCTCGAACAAATGAACAAAACTGTGTCCACATTTTATTTCATCATCAGTTGTTCCTTACTTCCCCATAAATGGGGATAGGGAGCTCAAACATGCATGAGCAATACTAGGGTACAAACAAGTGGTAGCGGTACCCAATACCAGCTACCACTAACTTTTTAGCAGCCTCTTTTGACACACAGAACGTACTTTGTGGAAATTCTCTTTCAATATCTTCTATTTCTATTATTTGTTTACACAGAATGGGCAACACCGGGTTTTTTTCTTTTTAGTAAAAAATAAACATTTAATATTTGAATTGCGTTTATGAAGTATTAATTTAACTTGAAATGTGGTTCATTAATAGATGAAGGATAAAGGTACAATTGAAAAAATGCTTAAAATAAATGCAGACTTTTATTTATATATATATATATAATATATATATATATATATATATATATTATATATATATAATATATATTAATTATATATATATATATATATATAATATATATATAATATATATATATCTATATATATATAATATATAATATATATATATATATGACTAATATTAGTGACGCACTGATACTATTGGTATCAGGTATCGTGTATAGGTCGATTTTTGAGGTATCGGTTATTTGGGAATTTTGATAGTGGTTAATCGGCTAAAATGTTTGTCGGATACCTTTAACGATACCAACATTTGCGTCTTTTAAATTGACTATATATAGTATCATATTATATATATATATATACCTATATAAAACTTAATTAATAATTTAATTTTTTTATAAATAAAAATTAAATAATGTTATATTAAATATATATATATATATATATATATATAGTATAATATATATATAAATAATATATATACTTATATATATTAACATATACATATATATATACTACTATATATATATATAATATAATACTATATATTATATATACTATATATATATTATATATAAAAATATAGTATATATATATATATATAATAATATATATATATATAATATATAAGTAGTTTGTATTGTTTGTTTTTTAAATTTATTTATACACATCCGTACCAGTCCCGCTGCTGCAGCGTAGGTGTTTTGGTAAGTAGAGACGGTTTTGAGGCTTATCACACCCATTCACGAAAAGCAGGATTGATAGAAAGGGGGTTTCAGCCTCTTGCTGATAGACGAAGAGATTTATAAAAATTGTTTTCAATGAGTCAACGACTTCGAGAAACACGCGCAAGCTTCACCCTTTCTAGAATTAATGTTTTAAATTTTTTTATTTTTAATTTACATATATATAATATTATAATATAATATATATATATAATATAATAGATATATATATATACTAATATATACTATAATAAATAATATATATATATATATAATATATATAATATATATATATAAATATATATTATATATATATATATCGCAATTTTGTCTGTAATTTTCACTAGTCTATCTGACCTACTTGTATTATATAGAGTTTTCGTTTTTGTATTTGTGTTACAAACGTAAGAAATGCTAGAGTTTGCGTTCGTTTTTGTTAAACTTAACGACAAAATCTAAGAAATTGCAAGAAAGATTGTCATAATCTTATAAGCGTTCCATTGCTGTGATGACCTGATTTACCACGTTCGAAAGTATGCAAGTCAAAGTAAAAAAAGATGACGGCTTGTAGGCCCTTTGAATTGATGAATAATTTAATTTAATAAAATCTGCTTTAAATCAATGTTCCTTCCATCGATAAACTCCACTCACAATATGTTGATAATTTTTTTGTATATAAAAACCACGCTTAATTTTTTTTTATTTCTGGTACCGAAATCGACGACTTTTCACGCAAACTGCTGATTCCATTGTTTGCAAACAAAAGTACATACGTAAAAGAAATCTTGTTCGTTTTTGCAAGAAATTATAGCAAATCATGAGTGCAGGAAGTTTCTAGATTGAATAAAGTAGATTAAAGTGTTAATGTAATATAATAAAGATCCACAAATTTTTAAGTTATATTCATACTGACTAGGAAAGATAAGTATATTGAAAAAGGGAGAAATTTTGAGGTAGATTGTTGAGAGAAATGCCTATTGAGTTACATAGTGATCTCTGACAGCTAAATCCTAACCCGTATGAGAAGAGAAAAAAAAAATGGGGAGAGATTGATTACAGCTCGCAGCTTTAGTTATAGGAAAGTTTGGCTCTCACGTCTAACAGTCGGCACTTCTTAATTTGTAAACGATGCTAGTGACCTCAAAGTTCATGGGGATCTGTTAGTTTCACCATGAGAAGCATGCTTTCTTTATTTACAGAAACTGCAATTGAGCGCTGTTAATAAAAAGATATAAAACACCTTATCCGCATTGTGGAAGGTATTGTTGTAAATGTTGTCTAACTCTGAAAAGTGGAAAGATCATTGGGAAAAGGGTTCACAATGATAAAAAGTGCAAGCGAAAAACCAGTGAAAAATTTATGAACATCCTATATCGCTAAAATGGTATTAGGGAGACAAAAGCAATTTATCAGTTAAGATATATGAATAAACATAATTTATTCAAAAAGGTTAGACGGGATAGGCTAAAGCTTAGAAACATTTACCTGCCAGAGAGAAGTATCTTTTCATCATAGAAAACTCCAAATCAGAAACAAATAACCAAGACTTGTTGTGTATGCGGGATCTTAGACCCGCAATTTTTTATAGATAAATAAATAGATAAGATAAATAGACAATAGATAATAATAGAAAAATAAGTTCCCAAGTATAAAAATTATTTCTCTGGTTCGACGGCCTACGCCCAATAGAAGTAGCACAGTGCCCCCTCATTAATACGGGGACTAATTTCATTGGAGTTAACATCTAAACATTTTGAAATCAATATCTGTAAATAATTACGAATGAGTTTAATGATCAGAAAGGAATTCTTAAGTCTTATACAGCTGCTAATCAATTTTAGGACCGTTTTCGTTTTTGTCACTCCATGTAAACTTACGGAATCGATAAGAAATGCATGTACTCACATTTGTGGTTTAGCATTCAAAAAACTTATGTTACTAAATGACCGCTTTTATTTTCTACCTGCGTAGGGGCGCTTACTCTTAGTGCTTCTCTTTTATACAACAATTGGAAAATAATAGCACGATGTGTGATGATGATGCACGTTTTGAATTCAAACAGAAATTTCACCAAAAGAAAAAAATAACACCAAATAATGGCTTAATATTACAAATAAAGTTGAGACTATCAAAAAAATGAATGTGGAGGATGCAAGAAAATTTATATAAGAAGAACAATAGATTTTAAAAGGAGGAATTTAATTTTATGAATGAAACATTCATTAATTCAGACGCGCCCTACACGCAACAGACTTGTTTGTTAGCATTATTCCGTAAGCACAGTGCGTGTATAGCATTCGGCAAGCACTAAGAAAATTAAGGAAAGATATATCTTCCCTCATCTATTTCAATCATAAGAATATGCACTTTTCTTACAATATTTTTCTGAGTCGCGAAGGATTTTAAAACTTATAGGACCTCTAATATAGATTTGACAAGTAAGACGAAAAGACAAACTCGAAGCCCAAAAATTTTTCATTAAAAAATAAGAGTTTTTGAGTAAGTATCTAACTCGCAAACACGAAAACAGAATAACTTTTAAAGTCAATTATCTATATAATTGCAAGATATAGGGAAATTTTTGGTTTTGATAATATATATACGAATATTATACGATATATATTTGTTACTCAAAATTTTTTAAAAAAAAAGAAAAATTTTGTTACTATATATATATATATATATATATAGCGGTATAGTAAAATTATAAATAATAAATATATAATTTATATATTATATATAAATGCTATATATAATTTAAAGAGTAACTTTATTTTTATAACGTGATGAAATTTAATAAAGACGGAGCCAACATAAATTTACACAATAAGCGAGCAACACGTTGCTCGCGAGCTACGGCCTGGGCCCGCCGCAGTGTAGAGAAAAGTATGTTTCGCGTTTCTTATGACCGAGTGCTTCGATAATACCTAGTAAATATATATAATATATTAAAGCATTTATATATATAAAGTAATATATAATTAGTATAATTATTATATTTTATGATTATTGAAATTATTAATAAATAAAAAATATTATAATTAGTATACTTATATCATAATAATCTAGTACGGGAATAAGTTTTAAATAAAATAAAATATATATTATATATAATGCTATAAAGAGGGAAAATTATATATATCAGGTTCTTATAGTATCATAGTCTCACCAAAACTGATTAATATATACCGTTAAATGAAGCATAGTTAGAAAATTAAAATAAAATTAAAAAAAATATAAATTAACTAAACATTATTATTAAAATTATCATTTTATCTATATTAAAAATTAATGTAATTATAGATGTATGTATATTCCTCTAATGATTGATATTATTATATTTAATAAGTTACTTTATTATAAATTTAATATATATTATAATTATTATTAATATTAATAAATTATCTAATGTATTAAGTATATACTATTTAATTATTATTATTAATATATTTTATAATATATTATTATATATAATCAAGTCATCCTCAAGTTGGTAGCAGCAACTTCGCTTAGTAATGCGACGGGAGATCCCTAGGTATTCTATATTCAGCTGATTGGACTGGAGTTAGTTAGAATGCATTATTAGATTAGAGTATATATGGGAGTATTTTATTCTCTATATCTCTAGCTTACGTTCCCACTCATGACGTATAGTTGTTATTATATTTAGTCATCGGATCAAGCCGTGACTTCTGCAAATGAGGTATTAAAATACCTATATCCTCAGTTAACTCTACGGTAGGCCTGGCCAATACCAATGTTGGATTTTGTCGCGTTAAGTTATCCCTAAAAGTTACCCAAGGACCTTATCTCTATTTGGTCCACCTGCACAGATGGCGGATTAAGTCTATTCACTTTAAACTGAGGAAAATATGATTGTTGATGTTTTTTGTTTTTTGTTTATTTTTAATATCACTTATTTAAATAATTTATACAATATATAATATAAGTATATAATTATTTATTTATTATATAGTATTAATATATTATATATTACTATTAAAATATATAGTTATATATATATTAATTTATTATTATTATATATATATTATATAATATTAAGGTATATAAAAATATATATTACTATATATATATATGATACTAGTGTTAATATTATATATATATAATTCTAATTATATCGCCAATTTCAAATAACCATATATATAAAGATAATTATTTATATATATAATTCTATCATATGTATATATATACTATAGATATATATTAATAGATCTGAGATATTTTTATATAGAAAAATTTTTGAATTTTATATTTTATCTTCAATAAAAATATTTTAATAATTTTATATCACGTTGTATATCATAATTATAAGTAATTATCTATATAATATATATATAAGTCTAATGTATATTATTATAATTTATATACTATTACTATATTTAATTAATATATATATTTTTATATTATATCATAGAGTTAGACTAAACATAGATTATAAATATAAGCTATATTTATATTATCATTTATTCATTATATAGCTATGCCTTTCATAGTAAAATAGAAATTATATTAGGCTTCGCTATCTTATACTTATACCCACCTAAAACACCTATAGTATTAGGCGTTATACGGCACTACAAAGCGCCCTTTTTTTTGAACAAAATTCTACGAATGCACTCACATAAATGACTCTCCATGGGGTGAAAAATGTTTGCATGAGATATACATTATGGTTTGAAAGCTCATTTTATTTATAAAATATTCTTTGAAAAAAGTGTGCCCCAGCTTGCAAATTGCATCAAATTTCATTTACCACTTAAAACGCAGTTTTCAAATAGAGAAATCTAACTCTTTTTACTAGAATAGAGTGATAATGGACTGAAACTCATTGCAGAGGTGGATGTGCTATGTGCATATCAGGTTCTTGAAATTTTGTTGCTTGTATTATTATAGCTTATGACGTTTTGATGGATTTTGGACAATTGATCTTATTTTTTAATTTAATTTGTTAGCAAAGTTAATCCGTGGTTTAATTAAATTTCTCATCTAAAAAAGTAATTTAATATATTTATATATGAGATTAACTCTATAATTAAAAACTTGCTGTAATGTACATAGGCACAATGCTATGTATTTGGCCAAGATGCCTTTGCCCATAATGGCGGTGATATAGACTTAAAAGAACCCATATAAATAGAAATTTGTCAATTTGAATAGCAAAGGTACATTCAAAGATTACGGTATTCACGTAACCACCTCGGGTTACCTCACAAAAAGAAAAGTAATACAATTAAGCATGTTACACTTAACCCTACCTGATAATGAAACAATTGAAAGCAGAGAGAACTTGGACTATATTTTCTATCACTTATAATTTTTAGCAGAAACTGTTTTAGCAATTAATATTTTGCTCCACACTATGTAAAGAAGGGTAACTATGCACTCAAAATTAATTTATGGAAGAAAATGAGTTTTCCCATACTTAGTAAGCAAGCAATCATTGCTCGCATTAAAAAACTAATAGGAGAACATTAGAGAAATCAACGACATAAAAGTTATATTTCCTCAGAAGAAAATTAATATACAATTAGTCCTGACATAGCTAAGAAATAACCAACCAATTTTTAAAAAAAATTGATGTCGAGTATAAGGACAATGGTTGTGTTCACAATGATTATTTCAAGAAGACAATAAACTTTATGAAAAGCAGATCAAAGCTGAAGGCAAAATAGGCCTACGCAATCTACATAAGAGCAGCTCCAATTTTCATCATTCATCCATCAGAAAAGAAGGAAGGAGATTAGCTATAAAAGAAGACAATATACTAAAAACTGTGCAAAAACGATGACATAGAAGCTGATATCAGTACTCAACCCGCGATTCAAGATACCAGTTTCTTATGTAACGTCTATTGAATGTTTCCCTTAAAGCTAAAAGAAATATTTGATGTCCGTGGCAACCACATTAGTTACTGACCTATCACTTTCAACTAATAAAGCATCAAAAGTTTGTTTAGCTCTTGCACAAGAAGGAATAAATCTACCAACCCCTTCACAGTATGGAATTTAACCCTATGTTTAAATGTGGTGCAGCGCTACTTGGAATATCTAAGGCTTTTGACAATTTATATCATGAGCCATTGTTCTCTACGACTCCTCTCTTTGGATTTTTCCTTCACTTTGATTTCTCTTCAAATGTTTTGTGTTTTTCTCTAATCGTTTCATCATGACAATTTCTTACCAGTATAGAGCGATTTCTTCCTTCTTCCCTTTTAATTTTGGTGTTAACAGCACACTGCCTACATCTTGTATGCAAGAAAAATTTCATTTCTTCTATACTCTTCAACAGTGATGGAACCATAAACAGTTCAAAGAGTTTTATTAAATATGATAAAATAAATAATGAAAAAAAATGAAACGAAACTTGTGGCAGCTTAGATTGCCCACCAACATTAAGGGAATGCACGCCCAAAATTCTCTGACATGGTCATGAGAATATTTCTTCCCACGGTTGGCTCTCCAATCTAGTGAAATTCTTCGTAACTTATTGGAATGCATTTTTTCAAAAAATCCTTTTTTTTTTTTATAAAACGAGTTTTTAGAATGTACTTAGTATTAAGCTAACATTATTATTTATTTTTCTTTATTCGTGAAATCTTTGTACTTTTATAAATGCACATCATAGTTGTTATATTTAAGAGTATTACAACAAATAGATTTGTCTGAAAAAAAGAACGAAAGCCAGATGTTTGGCGTGAAACTCCATTCTTTGACCCAACTATTTTTTAAATAACAAGAAATTCATATTCTACTTCAGCTCTATTCCTTGACATTAAAAAAATGAAATAGTCAGCATCATATATACATTTTGGTTTTTTGACCCTGCAAGTAATCGCTCTGTTAACTTTCCGTTTAAAGTTCGTTTATGATGTTTATTCTAATTCATTTTTGCTATGACTAAGTTTGCAGAAAAACTCAACTCCAAAGAAAACCGTTTCCAGCTAGTTTCCTTTAGTTTTAATGAACCTGTGATGACCAGCGATTTCTTAATAAATCGTAACTGTTAAAAGCATATCTTTCTTTTTATCAGCAGCGTTAACCCGAGCCAAAAAATCGTTAACTCTATTGTTACCTTCTTTGCTAACACTATCTGTTTAAGATAAGCTGCTGTCTTTCAATGCAGTAGAGTCTGGAAAGTTGGAATCATCAACAATAATAGAAAAATACTTTACTGAATTTCTTTCACTATTTCAATGATAAACATTTCTTCCTTAATAATATTCACTAAAAAAAACAAAATATTGAAAAATAGAAACTTCCTATTTCACTGATTACCTCTCAAGCCATAATTTGTATAAGTTCTTTGTAAGTGCTATGGAGGAAGAAATGCCAATGGTTATAATTAAAATATTTACACGATATTATAATAAGAACTGCTTCCTTTGCCAGAATTTTGACATTGAGATAGGTGATTTAAAAAAGGTCAAATTCTGCAATAAGTTCCAGACACAATTCAGATTTAAAATTCCATTTCAAACACAAATTGAGCCGTCCACTTCTTTGAACAATTTCGAAAAGCAAATAAAATCTGAGAATTTTAACACCTTTGAATAAAACAATTATTTTTTTAACTCTGAAATGATAACAGAAATATATTTGCAATTGAAATGAAAAATGGTGGTTGCAAAATATATAGTATATATTAATTATATAATTATATATATATATATATATATAGTATATAGTATATATATATATATATAATATATATATATATATATAACTATATATATATATATAGTATATACTATATATATAATATATTATTTATATATCATTATAAATATATTATTATAAGGTCGGGTGGAATTTGGGTTGAAAGAGCACCGATATTTTCCGGCACGGGCAACACCTCAGCCGATAACACTCCTTCGGAACATTGTGCTGCCTCATCCACACCGCGCTACAACACCAAATAGTGGAACGTCATCACAGACCTACACGAATAGTTTTCTCAATCCAACCGAGCGAAGCGCTTCGTAAACCGAATATAAATAGAGAGAGAGAGACAATAACTCTTTGGATAGAGACGAGAGGAAGCATTTCTTCGAAATATTACTTCTACAATTGAGAGGAGCCAGCTGCTTGTCAAACCATCGATACATCGAACATGAATTACTGAGATAAGGAGAGAGAGAGGAGAGAAGAGAGAGAATAGAAGGAGAGAGTCGAAGAGAGTGAGTTCGCATTCAAAGGTGAGAGACGACGAATTAATCAACATTAGAGACAATCAGACGCGATTGAGCGAACAAGATTTTCATCCATGTCAGTCAATTCTTGTATCTGCCCAGTGCTTCCACAAGGTCGTTAAATCCTTGTTACAAACTGGAGATAACAACACTGCATCCCAAAAAAAAGGTTTAACCATCGGACCCACAAAAGGACGCATCCTGAGAGCTGTTTAAGAGTAACACTAAATATCACGTTACAAACCATCTCCATTCAAAACAAGGAATTTTGGAAGAGAGAAAGCGAGGAAAGTAGCAGTTCTTACTCCCAAATATTATTATTGTATTATTATTCTATTATATGTATGTATTATTGAATTATTATTATTATTATTTTATATATTATTATATTATTATTGATATTAACTTATTAATATATTATTATTTGATTATATCATTATTATTATGATTATATCTCATTAATTATTATTATATTATTAATTCTATAGTGATCATTATTATTATATTATTATTATTATTATTATTATCTATCTATTATTTATATCGAGCTTAAGCAAAATAAATATCAATTACACCGAACTCGCGTGTACTTATCCTCAAATCAGCTCCTGTGAGGATGCGAGCTACTAATTCCCTCACGCAAAATATCAGCCCTACCCCCAAAACTGGGGGAATCCCTAATTCAAACCTCCCTCCCAACCCCCCCAATTCCCATAAACGGACCCTTCTTTATATAATATTTACTAAGTATTTATTTCCTATTAAAATATCACGTATTATTATATCGCATGTGAAGTAGCAATTATAATTTTTTGTTTTCTTTTTTCTATATGTATAAAATATATACTTCTTTCTAACAAGTGTCTTAAGTAATATGTGATACCTACGCTATTAAATAATTAGTTTTTAGATAATATGTTATTTATAATAGTGAACTTGTAGTGAAGGTGACGTTTTTAATAACCTATTATCCTATTAATATTATGATTCGAATGTCCTGCTCGTGTGATTCATACTGTTTCAGGTTCGAGGCTGAAGGGGGTTGGTCATACTGCTTCGGCATTGGGGGAGGGGGTGTATTGCGAAGACCTTTATTATAGGTTATTGAAATGTCAGTTATGAAATGGCTTGGTCTTTTAATATAAATGTCTTATAGGAACATTACATTTGCTTCAGGCTAGTTGTTAGTGTCTTTTTGAAGCCAGGGTGGTAATATATATATATATATATATATATATATATATATATATATATATATATATATATATATATATATATATATATATATATATTATATATATAATATATTATATATATATATATATATATATAATATATATATATATATATATATTATATATATAGTATATATATTGAACTTATCCTTTAAAAGGTAGTTAACCGATATATATCGAACGAACGATGTAATCGATTTTTTTCCGATTATTTCAAGGCAATAGTGCGTTAAGGTTGCCAATAAGTTTTTTTCTTCTTTTTTTTTAACGAAAGGAATACCCAAGATTAAATCGCAAAGATAGAAAGAGTCAGGGTCTCTCGGCCTCAGCGGGGGACGACGGGGGGACTTCGTCCCCCCCTCTGTCCCTCCGTCGGCTCGAGCCCCTTTAAAAAAGAATAAAAAAAAAAAATAAAAAAAATTAACAAAAAAATTAACATGATAAAAAAAAAGCAACTTGTGGAAACTCTCGGGATGTTTCTATTGGAGGTTTAGCTAACACTCACTGCAGGGTATGGCACAAGCAGAGTTGGCGATCTTCGATATTTCGCGCTACTTTTATGTAACTTCCTATTATAATATTATTTTATAATATATATATATATATATATATATATATATATATATATATATATATATATATATATATATATATATATATATTATATATATATTTTAAAATATAGTATATATTTATTATAATAAGGTCAGCGGTCAAACACATTCCACACTTTGCAGGAACCATATATCAAAATATTCCCTGAACATTGCGAATATTTTAGAAACATTCTTAAAATTTCAGCGGGGATGTTCACAGAATGTTCTCAGGTAGTTAAATGAACAGATCTTTCATGTTCTTATACATTCTTGGAACATAAGAATATCCCGTGATCTTCCAAGAACATTCTCAATATTCCTGCGGGATGTCCAAGGAACATTCTCAGGTATTACAACTGGCGGACATTTCATGTTCATGTC
>JABUQX010064420.1:20000-22500 GCA_015478945.1 Trachelipus rathkii | reverse complement strand
AAAAAGAAGAAAAAAGAAAGAAAAAAAAGAAGAAAAAAATACTATTTATTCTTTTATATTTGTGTACCTAACTTTGAAGCACAAAGAAGACGAAAGAAGATACGCGAAATTTATCGATTTTGTATACTTAATAAAAAGGAATGTTTAGCCTCTTTTAGACTTGTCAATGAAAAGACGTATTTGAAGAGAGAGTCAAGAGGGTTGAGTCTCTCCTCTCCTCTCCTCTTCTCTTCTCTTCTCTTCTCTTCTCTTCTCTTCTCTTCTCTTCTCTTCTCTTCTCTTCTCTTCTCTTCTCTTCTCTTCTCTTCTCTTCTCTTCTCTTCTCTTCTCTTCTCTTCTCTTCTCTCTTCTCTCTCTCCTCTATCTCTCTCTCTCTCTCTCTCTCCTCTCTCTCTCTCTCTCTCTCTCTCTCTCTCTCTCTCTCTCTCTCTCTCTCTCTCTCTCTCTCTCTCTCTCTCTCTCTCTCTCTCTGACTTGTCAATGAAAAGACGTATTTGAAGAGAGAGTCAAGAGGGTTGAGTAAAGAAAAAGTAAAAAAAAGGAATGGCATTGAGGCGGCCATCTTGGATTTGGAGTCGACCTTCAAAATAAAAATATAATGTTTCTTTAATAAATGTTTTTATTGTTTATTTTTCTTCGTGTTTTTTGTTGGTTTATTTATAAATGTGTTTGTGTGTTTATTTTTTCGTGTTTTTCATACCAGGTTTGTGGAGCCGGAGAAGCTTTGTTTGGGTTTGGAGCCAGTGTCAGAGCCGAAACTGGAGCCAGATATTTTAAAATGGTGATGCCGGAGTCGGGGCCAGGTATTTTAAATTGATGGTGCCGTAGCCCGATCCGGAGCCAGGTATTTTAAAACATTGGTGGCGGAGAAGAAGTCCGGTTTTTAAAATGGTGGTATCGGAGTCAAGTAATTTAAAACGGTGGTGCCGAAGCCGGAGCCGGATTCAGAGTCAGGTATTTTAAATTGATGGTGCCGGATCCAGAGCCTGGTATTTTAAATCGTTGGTAGCGGAACAAGAGCCAGGTTTTTAAAATGGTGGTGCCGGATCCAGAGCCAGGTATTTTAAAATAATTATGCCGGAACCGTGGGTTTTAAAATGATCCTGCCGGAGCCGGAGCCGGAGCCAATAATTTTAAAGTAATGGTGCTGGTGCCGGAACCGCAAATAGGAGCAAAACCATTTCTTACCAGCCCCTCAATCTTGATTCATATAATAAACATTAGAAGTTATTTTTTTAATAGCTTTTGGAAATGCCCTCGTAACAGGTAACTAATTATGGGACACCTGTCAATTAATTAACACATATACAGGTAAAATTCAGTGAACGAAATATTTTGAAATATATTATGAGTTTATCACGATAATTTTTGGAAATATCTACTATACCGAGCATTTTATAAATTTATAATATATTGATATCTATTTTCCCTATGATATATATATATATATATATATATATATATATATACTATATATATATATATATATATATATATATATATATATATATATATATATATTATTACTATAGTATATATATATTATATATTATAGAGAGAGAGAGAAGAGAGAGAGGAGAGAGAGAGAGAGAGAGAGATTTGGATTAGGTTGAGAAAGAGAGAGGGTAGGATAGGAGAGAAAAAGAGTAAAAAAGAGTTGAGAGAGAGAGAGAGAGAGAGAGAGAGAGAGAGAGAGAGAGAGAGAGAGAGAGAGAGAGGAGAGAGAGAGAGAGATGAGAGATGAGAGATGAGAGAGAGAAGAGAGAGAGAGAGAGAGAGAGAGAGAACTTTTTACCTGATAAATCTATTTAAAAGGAATTAAGTGATTTTCTATTATTTAGAGTGTTTAATAAATTAGTGAATCAATTATTTGTGTTGACTTTCCTCTTCGTCTTTAGACTTTTTCACTATTTTCTGATTTTTTTCCCGTCTATTTTTTATTTAAAGAGTAATTTTGTAAGGGTGGGTATAAAAAAAAGACCGCCCGTCTTTTACCCGTTCCATCTTCTTTTGCCTTTTAGTTGTTTCTTATTTGTTTTATTTTTGCTTTTCTTATTCTTTTTAACAATAGGTGGACGAGAACTGTATATATTTTTTGGATCGCATCGGACAGTATCGCACTGCACGGCACCGCACCGCACCGCACCGCACCGCACCGCACCGCACCGGACTGCAAACACTTGAAAGGCGTGCTCCAGCACCGCAACTCACTACCTGTCATCTTTCCGTTTGGCACCTCACCGCACTGTTCCAATATATATATAAAAAAAAAATGTACTGCAACTATCCGCACCACCAGGAAAATAAAATTGTGTACCGCACTGCACCAAAAACCTGGGTTTTGTTGTACTGCACCGCACCTAAAACTCTGGTTTTGTATTCCGCACGGAACCAAAACACTAAAATTGTGTTCCGCACCGCACTGCATCGGCACGTCGACAAACATTCCTTCCATCATATTTCAAACAAGAATTATATTTTGTTTCCAAATTCAATTATT
>JABUQX010064420.1:7500-15000 GCA_015478945.1 Trachelipus rathkii | reverse complement strand
TCCACTACTTTCTCTACTCTGTTGTTCCACTACTTTCTCTACTCTGTTGTTTCACTACTTGCTCTACCCTGTTGTTCCACTACTTTCTCTACCCTGTTGCTCTACTAGTTTATCTACTATGTTGTTCACTACTTTCTCCACTCTGTTGTTCCACTACTTTCTCTACTCTGTTGTTCCACTTCTTTCCCTACCCTGTCATTTCATCACCTATCCACTATTGAGTAGATAACTCCTCGCTTTATTACTCCTTTCATTTTGAAAGACATTTCCCCCTAGCAGCAAATACTTGTTACCAGGAAGGTGGACTTTAAGCATTTAATATCTGATCTTCTCGTATCTGTAATTGGTGCCAAGAAAACATGATATTTTTAATGATTTAATAACTCAATTCTTTTATCTTTCCACACGACAAAATCTTTCACACAAAATATCTTATTAGAAAACACAAAATTCAACCCTTCGTTTACCCTTAATATTCTTGGCATCTTATTTCTGTGTGATTATATTATAGAAAAATTTTATTATTTTCTCTTATTAAACAAACTCTACCGTATGTATTTTAAGGTGATTTCATAATTTCTTAACACCACCTCAATTAAAGCCACTACCATGGCTCAGTCGGTAGAGCGACAGAGTCGCATGACAATGGCCCTGGTTAGATCCCTAGTCTGGATCCTAGGTAAAAATTACCTAGAGAAGTTCCCCCGCCCTAGAATAGGGCCAGGCCCGTGAGGTTTGAACTTTATATTAAAAAAAAACTGCTTGTTCTTTAGAAGGGTGTCATTCGCCTTGTATGGAATCACATCTGGGGTGGTTTACTCTCACAACTCAACTTGGATGGGTAGATTCTAGGACTCCTTTTTCCCTTATTATCACTCCAACTCTTGAATGAGTTTTCCCCAGACACTTTTTGCCCGTCACATAACTTCGCTACTATAACCTATAACGAACATTATTATCCTGAACTCCCTATTCTCATACCCCTTACTTTGAGGAGAAGTTATGTACACATATCATTCGGCACGGTCTCATCTTTTCCTTTTCCGTTCACTTACCACAGATATAACAGCTATTCTCATTCTTACATGTACTCCACTGGTAAAGACTGGAACACTCTCTCCACTTACAATTTTCCTCATTTTCTTTGACTTGCACGCTTCAAGCATCATGTCGGCCCTTCATTTGATTCTGGTTTGGATTTCACCGCACTTCTGGTGGATTTTGTGCCCCTCCGGCCTTTACACAAAAAAAGAGACATGATATATTATATATATATATTATATATATATATAATATATATAATATAGATTATATATATATATATATAAATATATATATATATTATATATTATAATAATAATAATATATTATATATATATATATATATATAAATCATTAGAGTATAAATATGATTAAAATTATTGTCAATCAAATTTCAAATATTATTTTTCAGGTCAGCTTCTTTTTTTTATTGACCCCCGGTATTGCTTACAATCTTAGAGGAAATTGGTGGCATTTCCTATTTTTTAGAATAACTATGCTTGCATTGTTAAATACTATGCATGACACAGGAAAATATATATATATATATAATATATATATATAATATTCTATATTTTATCTATAGATATTTTATATATATAATATATATATATATATATATATATATATATATATATATATATATATATATATATATAATATATATATCAGTTATATAGGGGCCCTTTAAAATAATTCTTTGATGATATTTTTTGGTTCTTGATGTAGGTCCCTACATGAGTTGGAAGATAATATAAAAATCGTAAACAAATGATGATTTATTCAATATAAAGTAATAAAGATGTCAGTCTGCTGAGATACTCTTTTTCTTTGTAAGTAGAATATGGATGCCACTGACTTTTCCTGAATTGGACTCACTTTTCGAAAGATGCGTTTTCTTGTAATTTTATATTTGGAGGAGTTCGGGAGAGACTATCTTAAAGTGAGTCTTCTATTTCTTTTGAGTGTCTTCTGATTTTGTATCTGACTGAATATCTCAATGAAACGGGGCTTTATATATATGATATTTGATGTACTTATTGCATGTAAAAATTTTGTTTAGCAAATTTTAGCATAAGTTTAAACATACTTTCTCCACTCTGTTGTTCCACTACTTTCTCTCCTCTGTTGTTCCAGTACTTTCTTTACACTGTTGTTCCATTACTTTCTCTACTCTGTTATCCCACTACTTCCTCTACTCTGTTATTTCATTACTTTCTCCATTGTTGTTCTACTACTTTCTTTGCTCTGTTGTTCCACTACTTTCTCCACTATGTTGTTCCAGTACTTTTTCTACTCTGTTGTTCCACTACTTTCTCCACTCTGTTGTTCCACTACTTTCTCCACTCTGTTGTTCCACTACTTTCTCTACCCTGTTGTTCCACTACTTTCTTTACTCTGTTTTTCAACCCACTTTCTCTACTCTGTTATCCCACTACTTTCTCTACTCTGTTGTTTCACTACTTTCTCCAATCTGTTGTTCTACCACTTTCTTTACTCTGTTGTTCCACTACTTTCTCCACTATGTTGTTGAAGGTACTACATTACTTCCCACTCTAAACACGGAGTGGTAAAGTATATAAATACATAATATAAAAGAATAATAATAATTCAAACGCATACATATTTGGGGCATTCAAAAAGGCGCAAGCATATAAATCATTTCAATGACTAAAAATATATAATGACAAAGACATTCAAATATATGCATATCTGCTTATGCCCTTAGACATAAGCACACATACAAACATTTGAATGCATAAAAATACAAAATGTAAAATGGTATACATAAAAATACAAGAATGTTATACATAAAATGAAAGGTGCATTCAAACACAAGCATATTTGGTTACATCCGTTAAATATAAGTAAACATAAAAACATTTGAATGCATAAAAATACAAATATGTTTATACATAATTACTGATATAGAACAATTGAGTTATTCACAAGAGTTAAATAATGCACATCGATCAAACCGTTGAATCCAAGGAAATGACCAGTATAAGGAGTTTCTAATGTATCCATGATTTGATCAATGCGCACGGAAATAGTTTTCAAAGCTGTAGTTATGAAAGAAACATTGCGTGACATATGTAGAGGCGAAGTTGCCTGAAATTTAGGTCCTTTATTTGAAAGATTTCTTCATAAATAAAAGGGAGCTGGCACAGAACCATTTAGAATTCGAAAAGGAATCTGAGTTCGTAGCGGAATCCAAAAATGAGTTTCTGCCAATAATCCAAACTTAAAATAATGAAAGAAATCCATATCGAAAAGGAAGTTTGCTATGTCTAGCGATGAATCCTCGAACTGTGATATTTGTGAAAAGATGAAGACCATAATCCAAAATTAATTGAAAATGAAAAATGAAATCCGTATCGATAATGTTCGCTTGTTTGCGTCATCTTCTCTGCAGTTTCTGATTTGGGCATGTTTTGGTATCAAACAAGTTAATTCTTTTCTTCATTTTGGGAGTTGTTTTCTTTTGGACAAACTTTTCTTGGTGAGGATGAAGGAGTTAGTAAGATCGATCGTAATAAGAAGTTACTGGTGAAATGCTGATTGGTTATCAGATGGCGCTGGGTGTTCCACTTCCTGAATTACCAATATATAGGGGGCCTTAAAATTGTTCGTTGATGTTATTCCTTTTTGTTCCTTCGTGTAGGCCTCAATATGTATTTAATAATGATTTAAAAGTTATAAAACAAATGATTTATTCAATGAATAAGTAATAAAAGTTGCCCAACAGTTGAGATACTCTTTTTCTTCATAAGCAAAATTAGGATGTCACTGACTTTTCGTGAATTGGACTCCCTTTTTGAATTTTGCGTTTTCTTGTAATTTGATATTTGGAGGAGCTCGGGAGAGAGTATCTTAAAGTGAGTCTTCTATTTCTTCTGAGTGACTTCTGATTTTGTATCTGACCGAATATCTCAATGAAACGTGGCTTTATATACAATATTTGATGCACTTATGCAAAAATTTTGTTTACGAAAATTTTAGCATAAGTTTAAACATAAAAACAAATTTAAATTTTTTACAAATAGTGACAATTGAGGATAATATATATATATATATATATATATATATATATATATATATATATATAAATATATATATATAAAATATATATATATATATATATATATATATATATATATATATATATATATATATATATATATATATATTATATTTTATATAAATAAAAAGATATAATATATATATATATTATTCTTCCAAACAGCTAACTTTACATTTCTTTACAAAGGAATGCAACACTTTAATAAAACCATTGGAAAGACATTCAAAAAATACATCCCCAAGGTTACCGGAAACATTTCAATTACAACTTTTCACCAGAAATAAAACACCCTAATAAAACAAAAAAAACGGGGACTAGCGCAAATAATCGACACATCAAAAAAAAATTCCCGCACAACCCGCCGCGCAGTGGTTAGGTTAGGTTAGGTTAGGTTAGGTTAGGTTAGGTTTAGGTTAGTAATTAGCGTTGGTTATTTATAAATGGCAGTGGTTAGGTTAGGTTAGGTTAGGTTAGGTTAGGTTAGGTTAGGTTAGGTTAGGTTAGGTAAGGTTAGGTTAGGTTAGGTTAGGTTAGGTTAGGTTAGGTTAGGCTAGGTTAGGTTAAGTTAAGGTTAGGTTAGGTTAGGTTAGGTTAGGTTAGGTTAGGTTAGGTTAGGTTAGGTTAAGTTAAGTTGGATTAGTTAGGGAAACTCTAGATAACCAAATTTTTTTTTATCCAATGGCGACCATTTGAGCTGTCAATTATTTTCCCTGCCGACCATTTGGTACTAGCTTCCAAAAAACTCCGTCAAAACCGACAATCAGACCAAAACCAAATAAATCAGATCACTGACCTTGACAATAGAGTCAGTAACCTAATTAACTCGAATAAGAATAAAAATTGGCAACAATACACCCAAACTGAACCATAAAACCAATACAAAAAAAAACTCTTCCGAACAATAATAAAAATCCACACTACCCTAACACAAACTCTAGCAACCCTCGAAGCCATTTGTAAACAAAGCAATAAAATCCATAGCCCTAAAAATCATGTCATTATCATGTCACATTACTCTAAAATTAGCCGGAAATCAACGCCCACCAATAGATTAGCAATTAAAAGACTTAGAAAGTTGAAGAACAATGAAGAAACTTCCCCATTTACTCCAGTAGAGATTCTCAACATCATCAGAACCTCAAGAACTCACAAGCGGTAGATACTCACCTCAACCATCTTGGAACTATTGCCACAGGAGTCCTAACTGAAATATTCAGTACAGGATGGCAAACCCACACCATCCAACCATTCTGGAAACACTCACACATAATCCCCAATACTTAACAAATATGCTACAATATAAGATTGGTTATTTAATTATTATAGACCTTTTATAAATATTTTGCAATTTCTAATTTTTAATTTTTCTTAGCATTATTTATTCCTGAATAGAATCAAATCCCTCCGTCATCCCCCTCTCATATACACCACATGGGTTTAGATAAAAGCATTCCACTACCATTTTAATCACATCTAACACAAAACATCCTCCCGGACTTTAATCAAATCCTTCCACCCTTCCGAACTCCTCTAGTAGCAGTAGACATAAACAAGGCATTTGATACAGTTCAACGTTACCTGTTAATATACAAAATCTTAAGCATAGATTTAACCATTAATGGTAAAAAAATAATAGCAAATATCATATCCTCGTATCGCACCGATAGATTCGTACAAGGACACCACAATTCATGTACATAGAACATACAGGTTATATAATGGAGTCCCCAAGGGACGCCATTCTTTCACCAACATTGCTTTAATCTTTCTATGCACGATTCACAACCCACATCCCACTCAATATATTGTTATTATATTATTTTCATATATTGTTATTATATGATACTAACAATAAATTTGAGTGCTAATTAGCAGCGCATCAAAAAAATTTAAATACAAAAAAAATACATTTATTTAAATAAGTATCGTGCTGTTTTTTACTCTATCGTACGTTTGACAGCGCGCAGGACAGGCGACGTCTCGGGATATTTTCTGTAGTGCAAAAATCTTACCCGAAAACAAAAGAAAATCTGCTACGGCAAAGATCCATGTGGGTTAGGTCGAAATTTACTGCATATTCGATCCATATAGGTTAGGTTGAGTTTATATAACTGACATCGTCGACCCACAATATAGGTTAGGTTGCGGTTTACCTGCCCTCTACGTATCAGAATTATTATATAGTTTTTGTATACACATAAACAGTTACTATATTATAATAAATATAATAATATATAAATATATTAGTATATATGATAATATATATATATATAATATATATATATATATATATATATGATATATAATAAAATATAATAAACTAATACGGAACGTATTTTGCTCAGAAACATTAATTAATTTTACCCTACTTGAAGTTCTTTTCACTTATTAGCCCACTAATCTCGTTTGTCTTTAATTCATACAAAAATAGACGTTTTTGCTTACTTTATTATTAGATTTTTAATGCTTTCAACATTCAAATCTTTCTCATCAGCATCTTATTTAATTGCTTACGTTGGTATCAGTATAGACATATTACTAACATAAACTAAACACAATAAAAAGTATAACATATTTATCTGCGCCATGAAACTCTAAAGGTCATATATATAAAAAATATATATATATATAACTATATTATATATATATAAATTGTAGTATAATAAAATGATTATATAGATAAACATAGTATATATATATAAAATAAGTATATAAATATATTGAATATATATATAAAATATATATTTATATATATATAGTATATATATATATTATATAAAATATATTAAATAAGTATATAGAATCATATTTATATAAACTCTTAAAACATTTATGTAATTGAATTTTACGTCAGTATCCGTACTAGACCTAAGGTTAATTACCTAAATATATCCTATATAAAATGTACCATATATATAATGTATAGTTATATATGAATAATAATATATATTATATTATAGTATATATAGTGTATAATAAGATATATATCCTATATATATAATGAAATATATATAACAATATACATACTATATAAATATATAGTTATATAGTGTCCAAAAGCCTGCTAGAACATAGTTAGACTATACAAATTTTAAAACAAAAGTTAACGACTGTTATCTTTTGTCGAATAAAAAGCAAATTAGTAATAAAATACTAAATAATATTTTATCATATATAAAACTTCTTACATAAACGCTAAAATTATTATTATTATTATTATTATTATTATTTTTTTTACAATTCTTATTTTTTTTTTTTAATGTTGTTCCCTTCAAAATTACGTTATCAAAAATCTGATCACAAAGTCTGTAAATCTTGGAGCAATATTTTCAAAAATCACTAAATCTAGTCCCCCCCCCCCCCTCTAAACCAAA
>JABUQX010064420.1:0-2500 GCA_015478945.1 Trachelipus rathkii | reverse complement strand
AGTGCAATAAACTAGTGAAAGGACTATTATCAACTTTCTTGAAAAAGATAGAACCAACAATGCAGCACACATGAGTTTAAACCATTCTTTACCAAGCTAAAATGTATGCGAACAGCTTAGGTATAAGTTAATAATTCCAAGAACTACGAAGTTACAGAAACATCGTTGTAATGTGCCTACATCAGATCCCGAATCATATTACCACATCTCGTTCTATTCCGTTTATTGATGATCTTGATTTCTTCGTTGACTAATCGATTTTCTCGCATGAAACCACTATCATTTAACTTCAGTAAATTTTAGCAAAAAGTGCAATGTACCTTATAAGCATATTGAAAAAAGCATCCTCTTTTTTAAAAATGACGACCTTCCAGACCCTCAGGAGGATACACTAAAAGGAGAGTGGTATCTTTGGCAGCGTAAATGGCTGTTACAAAATGAAAAACCAAAAACTGCGATCGGTGCTTTGGCTAAGCGTGACAAGAGAGTTCTTAACAATTGCTTCTCTCCTTAATATTTTAGCAGATATGCCTGTATCCACTCGCATTCAGTAGAAAAAATCTTTTCGCTTTTAAGGGTCCGAAAACTTATTTGCGGAATAGTGTTGGAGAGGATCGAATTACAGGGTCTTGCTTTACTGTCAGTTCATCGAGATCTCAGCACAGAAGTCAGCAATTGAAAATATTTTGAACAAGTTGAATGATTAAAACATTATAAAAATGTTGTAACAAGATATGTCAGATCTTTATTTAAAACTACATATATAATATATATATATACTATTATATATATATATAATATATATATATATATAAATATATATATATTATATATATATATATATATAATATATATATATATATATATATATATATATATAAATATATATTATATCATATATATATATAATATATATATATATATATATAATTATATATATTATATATATATATAATATATATATATATATATATAGTATATATAATATATATATATATTATATATTATATATATCTATATCTATATATATATATATTATATATATATATATTATATTATATTTATATATAATATATATATATATATTATATATATATATATTATATATAATATATATATATATAATATAATGTATATATATATATAATATATAGTATATATATATATATACTATATATATATATATATATACTATAATTATATATATATATATATATTATATATTCCAGTTATCACCACCGCTCCACCCGGCAAAACTCTATTCAGTTGAAGGGTTTACACTCAACAAATTTCAAACTAACGCAAATTTACACAGATAAGCACAGAGACGACTCTGTAATAATATAATATATACCTATATAATATATATATATATTATATTATATATATATATATTATATATATACTACTATATTATATAATATATATATATATATATATATATATATATTAATAATTTTATTTATCAATATTATTATAATATTTTATTTCTATTATATATATATAATATAAAAGATATATAATATATATAATATATACTTATATAATATATATATATATATATATATATAATATATATATATATATATATATATATATATATATATATATATATATATATATATAATATATATATATATATATATATATATATATATATATATATATATATATATATTATCTTTAATTCATTTGAAATGTAACCACATGCGAAAAAGTCGCAGCCCCCCCCGAAAAAAATTCCTGCTACCGGGCCTGGTACATTAAATCAAATTGAACTGAAATAAATTGTCATAGTTTTGTTAGCAAGGTGTGAAGCCCCCCCCCCCCCCCTAAAAAAAAACAATTTCTTTTTACTTTTTAATAATTTTTTAAAACATATCTATCACCTATGGACGGTTTATTCTCGACTTCTAGTAAAATCCTCTATCAAATCTACTCATGCAACGTGCGATTACGATGTATATTGGATCGTGTGAGGCAGAAATAACCAACCTTAGTTTGCTAATGATCTGTGCACATTCTCCGCTCGCCAAGCACTGTGTATCTCGATACTTACATATAATTCAATGATTTCAGTGTGTTACAAATTATTTTTCTCACATCATTAACTGCGTGACAAACATCGGCTCTCCCACACACGAATAAGCAAGCGCGAATAGATGAACACTATAACTAGCCATTAATTAATTAGCAAAAATTAGACATATGAGAGTTAATCATGACAGCTAACCAAATGTATATTTTGCTGAGAAAGACGACTTTTAAGATGCTGACCCGTGAAAGAATTCAAAGTATAGTAACAATAATGTTTTTCTGGGTACCGTAAATACGTTCCGTATATGGATTTTGTTTTGTTTTTCATATATAGATTTTTTGATTACCTACAACCTATCCCCACCAACCCGACTTAAGAGGCACTAGTAAAACGCACACAGCTAAACCTATATTGATCGGACGATGCATTGAAAACGCAATCCGTACCTATCTCTCTCTTTGC
>JABUQX010064419.1:0-38918 GCA_015478945.1 Trachelipus rathkii | reverse complement strand
TCGATATTATTTGCCTAGGTATTAACTCGATACTGTAAAGATATTAGAAACTTTTTCTGAAATAAAGTACTAAGTTTAAAATAATATAAACCGTTACCAACTTATGCAGTTATGAAATGTATTCATTACAACGCGCGCGGCTCGCAACACACACACCTAAGCACACACACATATTATATATATATATAATATATATATATATAATAATATATATATAATATATATATATTATATATATATATATATATATATTATAGATAAATATTATATATATGTAATATATTTATATATATATATATACTATATATAATATATTATATATTTATATATATATATTATATATTATATAATATAATATATTTCTATATATATATATATACTATATATAATAATAATATATATATATATATATATAGTATATATATAATATATATATTATATAATATATTATATATATATATATTATATATAACTATATATATTATATAGATTTACATTTATAATATATATAATATTATATATATATATATATATATAGGCATTATATTTACTTATATAATATATATTATATATATATATATATATATAATATATATATATATATATATATATAATAATATATAGTCAGTTTTGGAGTCAGTTTTGACTCAGATCGTAGATTGGTGGTTGCCAGACTGAGAGTACAGGAAACAAAGTGGCAGGTTGGAGAAAAAAGGAAAGTGATTAAAGTTGAAGCCCTGAAAGAGGAAGGGAAGAGAGAGGAATATGTGGAGAAAATAAAGGAAAAGTTGACGAATGTGGAGGAAACAAACATGAATTTGCAGGAAATTATTAGTGAAACCGCGGAAGAAACGCTGGGTGTGAAGTGGTATGGAGGAACGAGGAAGAAACACACTATGTGGTGGAATGAAGATGTGAAGAGAGCAGTGGGTGAAAAAAACAAGAAAATGAGAAGGTGGTTGAGGGGAAGAACAGAACAGAGAAGAGCTGAATATGTGATAGCAAGACAGAGCAGAGATAGTGAAGAGGGAGGCAAAAAGGCTGGTGGCGGAAAGGATGGCAGAAGAATTGGAAGAGGATGCAGAGGGAGGAAAGAAGAAGATTTTCAAGCTGGCAAAAACATATAAAAAAATCAAAGAAGAAGCTTTATAATATCAAAAATAAAGAAGGGGAGGTACTTACAGCACAGGAAGAGGTAAATGAGAGGTGGACTGAATATTTTGGAGAACTCCTAAATGTAGAAGAGGGGAGGAATGTGGAAGAGGAGCAATATGTAGGAGAAGGAGATGAAATTGAATCCGATAACGATGGGAAGAATATAGGGAGGCTTAGTCAAAAATGAAGAAAAGGACATACGCCGGCGAAGATGGGAATTGCAATAGGATTTTGATAAGGGAACGGGCGTTCGAAAAAGGAGAAGAATTGAAGAGAAAAGTGGAACTTTTAAATAAATATTGGGATGGAAGATGTAGTTCCGGTAAGATGTGGAAACAAATGTTGTTTTGCCATTATAAGGGAAAAGGGATACTGGAGGGTTGTGGAAAACTATAGAAGAATAGTTTTATTGGATCATATAGCGAAAGTGTACGAAAGGATTTTAGAAAGAAGATTAAGAGGAGTGAAAGAGATACAGTTGGGAAAGAAATATGGGTACAAGGAGGGCAGGAGTACTTCGGATCTGTTGTTTGCTTTAAGAATAGTGTTGGAGAAGAGCTGGGAATTTAATAAAGCAGCATATATAGCCTTCTTGGATTTAAGAAAGGCATTTGACTCGGTACCCAGAGCCAGACTTTGGAGGATGTTGTGGGAAGTGTATGGAGTGGAGGAAAGACTGAGAAGAGCAATAAAAAGCTTGTATAGCGTTTGTTAGTGGAAACTGTTAAAAGAGAAATGGTTTGAGGTGGGAACAGAAGTCAAACAGGGCAGTGTCCTGTCTCCCTTACTCTTTATAGCTTACTTAGATGTAGTAATCAGAAAGATTAAAGAGGAATTTCCAAATCTGGTAGTTGAGTTTGATAATAATTCTGTACTCGGACGATGTGGCATGTTGAGTGGATATGGGGTAAAGTAGATCTTATGGAAAATTGGCCAGAAATTTGAAGGACATTGGTTTAGAAATGAATTACAGAAAAGACAGTGATAATGAGGGGAGGAAAAAAAAAAAAAAAAAGAAAAAAAAACTGGGTAGAGAAAGATGAGGAAGAAGTGAAGATTGTCACTTATGATAAAGATTGGATAAAATTTCACCTAGGTGGCGTATTCACAAACAAGGGAGGATGTGTACGGAAGTGGAGGAAAAATACGGAAGAGCAACGAGAGCGTTATATCCAATTATAAAATATCGGACGATGAATATAAAAATGAAAAAGATAATATTTGATAGCATACTGGTTCCCACATTGACGTAGGGAGCAGAAACATGGAGCATTACAGCAAGAGAGAAAAAAAACTCGAAGCTGCTGAAATGAAGGTGTTGAGGATGATAGTGGGAAAGACGAGGAGAGATAGAGTGAGAAACGAATGGGTTAGGGAGAGAGTTGGTGTGGTGCCTGTGTTAAACAGGATAGATTCGGCGAGACTGAGATGGTGGGGGCATATAGTAAGAATGCCGGGAGAACGAGTCGTGAGTAGAAGGTGGTGACGGAGAGTGGAGGGAGTAAGACCGAGGGGAAGATGGAAAGATTGCGTGGAGAGAGCCCTGAGAAGACATGGACTGCCCGCGATGCGCCAGCTGATGGAGGATGGTGTACTTCTGGAAAGGACTGCGTGGAAATCGATGTTGTCTCCGCTGACAGGCCGTAGGCCTCCCTGAGGGAAGACGTAAGACGTAAGACGTAAGACGTAAGACGTAAGACGTAAGACGTAAGACGTAAGACGTAAGTAATTATATATATATATATATATATATAGATATATGTATTTTATTGTTAGATTTATGTTATGTTTATTATATATATTGTTTATCTCTTTAAATATAGGTTTGTACTGAAAGCAGTTCCGAGGTATTTCATTCCAAAAGCAATTTAATCATATTCTTCGAATTTGAAATTTAGAAAGAAACTCTAACACTGTTGCACAATTTAATCTTTAGCAAAAAAAAAAAAAAAAAAAAAAAAAAGAGAAAAAAGTTAAAAATAAGAAGAATAAAAAAAAAAAGAAGGAAAAAAATCCCATAAATTTTATTTATATATGACTTCGAATCGTTCGTTATCGTTAGACAATAAAGTCACTTTCATTGTGTTTCGTCTCTTTCGCTGACTATAAAGAAAATCTCTCTCTATTGATCTCGCCATTTTACAAGCTTTTAATTAAAATTGGTCAGCTGTTTTGGTCAACCATTAATCACCATGTTTCGTCATTCTCCGTCACACAAAGGGGCAAATGACATTAAATCACACGTATGTTCGTAATGGAATTCCTCACTGCTGAAAACTCATAAATTTGGACTTGTAGTTGTCAGGGAGACGTACGAAGAATAAATTAAACAAAGTAAGTACTCCATAAGTACTATTGTTATTATTATTTTTAATTGAAAATTTGTCCTTATTGGCATTTCCCTATTTAAAGGAGAAGAACCAGTTTTTTTTTGTTCGTTTTTTTCTTTTTTCTTTTTTTTTTTTTTTTTTTTTTTTTTTTTCTTTTTTTTAAAGGGGCAGTTTTGCTTTAAAATTCCTTAGATAAGTACGAAAAAACGAGGGAAAAAGTTCATTTAAAAGTATGAGGCGCACGTTATTTAAATAAGAAGGACAGGTACAAAATGTTAAATAGTATTGTGCTCTTCCAAAATGTGATCTACAGATTATCTATCTATCTATCTATCTATCTATCTATCTATCTATCTATCTATCTATCTATCTATCTATCTATCTATCTATCTATCTATCTATCTATCTATCTATTTGTTTGTCTATTTATTTATTTATCATAATTTATTTATTTATTTATTTATTTATTTATTTATTTTTTTATTTTTTTATTTATTTATTTATTTATTTATTATTATTATATTATTATTATTATTATTATTATTATTATTATTTATTATTATTATTATTATTATTATTATTATTATTATTATTATTATTATTATTATTATTATTATTATTATTATTATTATTATTATTATTATTATTATTATTACATTGCAATTTGTTGCCATTATCATTAATATAAGCGACATCAGTTTTGATGATTTCTGCAATAGTAAATCCTCATTCTTGATCCATAAAGAACCATATTATCCTAAGCAACATATTTTGAATTCTTTTGCTATAACTTCGGCACTTTGATATTGAACTACTACTTTTGGGCATATTTATCTGTTAATTTGCTAACATTTGCTCACTATTGTCCTATTAATTAAATTATTACTATTTTAAATTTTTTAAATATTGTATTATTATTATTATTATTATTATTATTATTATTATTATTATTATTATTATTATTATTATTATTAGTATATTATTATTATTATTATTATTATTATTATTATTATTATTATTATTATTATTATTATTATTATTATTATTATTATTATTATTATTATTATTAATATTATTATCAATATTATTATTATTACTATTTTAAATAACTGCTGATATAGCATTAATCCTATCAATTCTATAATTATAACCATATATTGTGTGTTATAATAGTAATTATTAGAATTAACTTATCTACAGATTTTATTTATCTTTTATATCCATAAAAACCATGAACATTGAAAGCGACTCGGAAGTATCACTTACAAATATTACTTCTGTTGACTTCGAATACATCTATCCTGATATATATTAAAACATAAAAAGACACCTGAACTGAGCCAGTTTTCTCTTTTCCACTACAACATCAGAAGCCTAAAACGTCATCACAAAACTTTCCTTGACTACCTAAGTTACCAAAATATCGAACTTAACTGCATACTGTTTTCCGAGACATTTCTGAATGAACACAACAGCGACTTATATCCTATCCCAGGATATATTGGAACACATGCATTTCGATCAACCAAGAGGGGTTTCTCTTTACTGATAAAATAACATTTGTACATCCCATGAAGTCATCGTTTCACTTGTTAACAAACACATAGAGGCACTAGCAATTCGTATAAAAATAAAATCTACTCAGCTAATTTTAATGGGAGTCTATCGACCCCCAAATTCTCTAAAACAGATTTCAAAAATGCCCTCAAATTAATAATTCAAACAAATTTCATAACTTTAAAATAGTAATTGCAGGTGATTTTAACATTGATCTATCTAACGAGAACATTGCAAAATCGGGCTAACTCTCTTTTAAACTTAATCATATCAAACGTTTTTGTCAATTATAGAACGCTACTAACATGTCCAAACACCGTCGCAAATAGAAGGCTGTCTTTAAAAGATCATATCTGGGGGAACCTAGATTGGGACTTTAAAATATTCATGATAAAATGTGATATGTCCGATCATTTTCCATGTCTTGTAAAATTTGCCGTAAACAAAACCCAAAACTTCAACACTATTAAATACATACAAGATTGTGAAACTCAAAGGCAAGCAAAATGAATGAAATTGACTTTTTATTCACATTCAGCGAGAATATCGACATCAATGAAAAATCCAATCCTTTCGCAAACACATTAAATAAATGCTATGACGAATTATTCTCCATAAAAACAAAAAAAACTTGTCGGTAAAAGAACTCAATCCCCGTGGATAGCCACCAGCTTTGCTCAAATTAATGCATCGCTTCACATCTTTATTAACACGAAACCATCTAGAGTTTTTATATATGTGACTAAGAACGATAGAAAATTAGATTGTATACAAACACATTTGATAAACAGCTAAAGGCAGTTCTTTTCGAACGAATTTCAGAATTGCAATAAAGACTCGAAGGCGACTTGGAATCTAATCAATGAACTGGTCAACAAAAATAAAAAAGCACACAATTTATAAACGTACTGAATATAAATGGTCAATTAACAGCCTACGCAGACGGACTAAACGAGTACTTTGCAAACGTCGGTAAGCAAAATTCTAAAGCTAAAGCTAAAGCTAAAATTCTTAGCCAAACCTCATTTGAAACTTTTCTACTAGACTACGAGACTCATTTTTCCTCTGTCCATATCACAGACGCAGAGGTAAAGAAGGTAATAATCGGATGAAAGAACAGAAAATGTGATACCTTCAAACTCATCATTGCTGAGATAATTGCCACCCCTTTTAAAACACTTGTTAAACGAATCATGTTTTGACATGAATTTTTCCAAATGTTTTGAAAACAGCAAAAGTGATCCCAATACCTAAAAAAGAAGACCAGTCCCTAGCAAAAAATTACAGACCAATAGCTATCACATATATGATTAGTAAAATATTATTAAAATTAATTTTCAATCAGTTAACCGAGTACTTTAGATCAAACAATTTTCTCAGCGATTCACAGTTTGGGTTTAGAAAATTACACTTACTTCTGATGCATTTATTTGTTTAACCGAAAAACATTACAGAAATATAGAAAATAAAGACTCATCCCTGCTTTTATTACTAGACTTCAGAAAAGCTTTCGATATGATTGATCATGACATATTATTAAGAAAAGTGTATAAAATGAGCATTGATGGGACAAACTCCCAATGGTTTAAAAGCCCAGGGCTCAATTCTGGGACAGTTTCTATTTACACTATATACTAATAACCTGTTCAACTCCCATGACGCCTTTTCAGCCTCATTTGCTGATGACACTTCTATCCTAATAAATGATAAAAATACCGACTTTCTCGTAAAGCAGTTGATACCTTAACAAAAATAATGAAATGGATAGATGCTAACAAGCTGTCTCTAAATTTAAATAAAAAATCTTGTACTATTCTTAGCAACAAATCAATTGGCAACTTCAGTATCAAAATAAAAAAATTGGAACTGCATAGGGCTTGAAATGCTAAAATATTCGGTGTAATAATTGATGAAAAACCGACATTTAAAGAACATGTTAACAACCTAGTTAGCAGACTGGCTAGATACATGTATGTACTAATAAAATTAAATATTGTTCCTCTCTGCATTCTTTAGAAGATACACTACGCTTTAATACACCCCCATTTACTATAATGTCTTTCTATCTAACGTGGTAATCCATCATGTAATTGTAAAAGAGGCGTTTTATTCGCCTCATTAGCGCCTACAAGAGACTTTTACAGCCATACTCAACTCCTTAGTTAAAAAACTAAAGATATTACAGTGTAAAGACCTTCTTAATCTATTCACTACTAAAAGAACTACATAAAATGATCCATAATAATGCTTTCCACTTATTGCTAGCTAATTTTCGCGCAAACCAAGCAAGGCGCGAAGTAAATCGAATAAATTTGCGAAATATAATAATAGAAGCGCTAATACTCCTCCATTCTGTCGACTAAAAAACCCCACACAATGCGTCAGTTGCAAAGCAGCTAACCTTTACAACTCAACGCCACAAGACATTAAAACCAAGAACTTTGTTTAACCTTTTGCTAAATAAAAATAATAACTTATTATCCAAATCAATATTAATAGGTAACTAACACAACGATTTTACTTTTGTAACATCTAGTCATTTTATTAACATCAAACTGGATACTATCATAGTACCCGTTATTATAACAAGTCATGATTATGGTAATGATTGTAACATTTATTATTATTATTATTATTATTATTATTATTATTATTATTATTATTATTATTATT
Source organism: Trachelipus rathkii (assembly GCA_015478945.1). NCBI lineage: Eukaryota > Metazoa > Arthropoda > Malacostraca > Isopoda > Trachelipodidae > Trachelipus > Trachelipus rathkii. The sequence goes on along the minus strand of JABUQX010064419.1, from coordinate 31,203 downwards.
ATTATTATTATTATTATTATTATTATTATTATTATTATTATTATTATTATTATTATTATTATTGTTGTTGTTGTAGTTGGTGGTGGTGTTAATATCTTAGTACTAATATTCATTACCTATTATTATTATTATTAATTATTATTATTATTATTATTATTATTATTTTTATATTTATTATTTATTATTATTATTATTATTATTATTATTATTATTATTATTATTATTATTATTATTATTATTATTATTATTATTATTATTATTATTATTATTATTATTATTATTATTAATAATTTAATTAATATTTTAATTACTACTTGGCCAAAATTATGTTCCATAATTGAATTATAATTGTTATAGTGGATTACATTAAGCTTAATCCTTAAACCCAATTGCTCAAATTTAATTAAACTGGCATTATTTTGGGGGGTTAAAGGACACAATATTGTGTTGCAATTAGTAGCTCCCTTTCAGAAATTGTATATCATTAAATATTGTATTATACTAAAATTATTTATTATAACTGTATGTTAAACTTAATGTAAACTATTTTTCTTTTCTGAATAAACTATATAAAATTGAAATTATTATTTTTCGATAATCGATAGTTATATTTAAGCAAGATACAATTAATTAAGAAAAATAATTGAATAACTCTACGAACGATATATATATATATATATATATATATATATATATATATATTTTATATTATATATATAATATATATTATTATATATACTATAATATATATATTATATATAATATATATTTACAATATATGATATATTATATATATATATATATATATATCAAATATATATATATATATATATATATATATATATATTATATATATATATATATATATATATATATATATATTATATATATATATATATATATATATATATATGTTTTATTTGAGGAGCATCAATCCATCTAGTGAGTAATAACAATATTATTAATGGTGGTAATATGGATGGTAAATGTGATGGTAGTGATACTGATATTATTACTAATAACAACCCCTTCTTGAATAGGGCTATGCCCGTGAGTGGTGGTAACATTTGTAAAAAAAAAAAAAAAAAAAAAATTAGGTTAGGTCTAGGTTTTCAACAACGTAGATCCACCTAGGTTAGGTCTAAGTTTACGGATCGGAGATCCATCTAGGTTAGGTCTAGGTTTAAGACACCTTTCATCCATATAGGTTAGGTCTCGGTTGAGGACACTTCTAGTTCAGGTTATGATAGGTTTTGTTAAGTATACACAAAGATAATCTGTGCATACTTAAATCTTTTATTTTTTTGAAGCTAAAAACATGGTGTCCGAGAATTACCTGGATAATTTTCTCATAACAAATATATTATGGGCAAATCAAGGAGTTTTAAAACAAACAAATTTAGTCTTTATTTTCCCATGTTTATTTCACAAAAGTGGTAATGTTGCAAACATTCAATATGTGCACCATTATGGATTCTCAAAATATCAATTCGATTTCCCAAATTTTGCCATGTAAGCTGAAGAGTATAGCTGAAATTCTTGTTTTTAAATCAGCAATCTTTGACGAATCCCAAAAGGAAAAAATCTCATGGTTTGATGTCGGGAGATCTAGATAACCAAGGAATTGGACATCCCCGGCCGATACACTTATTTTGGAATTTGCTGTTTTGGGATTTTCGAACAATTTGAAAAATTATGCGGGTTTGAAGTTAATTCAGTTACGGAAAAACAAAGTGCCCTAACATATCAAAGTAATGTGGAAATGCTGGTGCGTACATAGCAGAATTTTGAATATCGACTGAATGTTTTAATAATCACTAATGGAGCACATGTTGAATGCTTGCAACATTGTCACTCTAGGTGAAACAAACTTTATTATCCAAGAGATGTCGGAAATATGTTTCTTTCACATTTCTTGGTTTTCTCATAATATATTTAGGTATAAGAAAATTGTCCAAATAATTCTCGAACACCCTGTATATTTACAACATAAAAGTTTCAACATTTGTTAAATATATATATAGTATATAATTATCTAGATATATATATATATATATATATATATATATATATATATATTATAATATATAATATATATAATATATATATATATTAATATATATATATATATTATATATATAAAGTGTGTTATATAGAACTATATATATATATATATATATATAACTTATAAATTGTATATATAGTATAAAAGATACTATATATATTATGTATACTATAAAATATTCATATATATTTGATTACATAGGCTCCCCTTATACATATAAGCAAATCCAAATTAATCAAAAAATAATTTGAATTTAGCTAGAAAAAAATTATTTTAAAATTATGTTGTCAGGGAAAAGGGGAATGGACATAATTTTGCTTTTATTATAACAAAGACATTGACTGTGACGTGTTTCAATTTTTTTTTTTTTATTAAATTTGATGTATTTTTATTTTTTTTTTAATTTTTTGAAATAATTTCTGTCGGTCTTGTTCCTTAATTATCTAGTTATTCTAGTAAATGTCAGAAATGTATAGGTTTCTCTGTAAGATTAATGAGGCCATATTTCAAACTATGAGAACTACTTATTAACTAATATAACAAGTAGTTTCCATAGGTCGACAAAAAGGACCCATTAATTTTTTGCATATACAAAGCCAAATGAAAATTTTTAATGTGAAAAATTAACATAGTTGAATTTGTGTGAAATTGATGCGTATAATGTGTGAATTTTTGGTTGATTATTGTAAGCATTTAGTGGTATTTTGTTGGAAAATTGTAGGAAGTTACAAGAATTTACTTACAAGCCGTCCCCACGTAGGATGCTTGTAATACATCTGTTTAGTGTTCATTATGGGAAAATTCCCCAAGTGGACCGGCTATATAAACCACCATGCGATAACATCACCACAGAGTGATTACCAATGCCTACGTTATAATTTTCTCCCCACTAAAGACGGTCATTGTATGTAAGATCTTTGTAAGTTTCCTATAATTTTTTTTGTTGTGGGACCTATTATTAGCAGGATGATTTGTCTTGTGTGGCGGAATCTTGAGAGAGTTTGAAAGGGTTCATAGACGAGATTTGGCAGGTGTGTTAAAGAGGGTTGAGGTTAACGTTAGATAGAGTAAGTTTATTTGTTGTGAGCGAGGACAGTCCTCGGTGGAAGTTATGGTTAGATGCGTGAGCAGCTGGATCAAGTGTCTGAGTTCAAATATTTAGCATATATTGGATGAGGAAGAACGGATGATTGAGGTGTGTGAGTATGTGAAATTTTGAATGCTGGAAAGGTGGCGTGGGTGCAAATAAATTCGTTGGTGATTTTAAAGGACTAAGTCTTGGAGTGAGCAACGGTCTTGGCATTGAGGGTATGTTGGTTACCTTACCCGTGTTAATGTTATAGTAGTGAGACTATGGTCTGGAATAAGAGGTATAGATCTAGTGCAAATATGTCAGATGGACAAACATATAGTGGGCATTTAGGTATGAGAAACTGATACTCGAATAGAGTGACCAATATAAGAGAATTGTTGTAGACTGTGAGAAAGGGTTTTTGAGAGATATAATGAAAGTACGTTGAGATGGTTTGGGCCATGTGGAAAGGATGGATTATAATTGTGTTTTTAAGTCTAGTGCGAGAAGATCAAGTAATCTTGCCTCTCACTCATGACCGCGTTCCTTTTAGGTGTGCGCTTGCTTCATCTATCTCTTTACTCAGGGTTACTACAAAACGTGGTTGCCTTCATTGCATCGGCCCCTCGTTCACCACAAAAGTTGCCATGCTTTTTCTGAGTTCTAGTTGTGAATGATTAAGAAAACTCCAAGCTTGATGGTTTGCTGCGCCTATTTATTACCAGGCATCTCTCTCTTCCGTTTGGAATTCTCTTGCCTATCTTAATTTTTCCTGCTATATTTTCATCTCGTCCCCTCCTTAATTTTCTCCGTTTTGCGGAAACCTCAGATATTTGCGAAAGGCTCGTGATGGGTGGGTTTTCTATTATTATTTTTGAGTCTTATATAATATTATTATTATATATTCATTATATTATTATTATTATTATTATATATTAGGTAACTTCATTATTGCCACTTCAATTTCAAGAGGTGCATATTTCAACTTGTTAAAGCGTGAGAGTGCGTGAGTGACGTCGTTAATATTTTTCGTTAGCATATTATTAACGCTTTCGTTAATTCGAAAACGAAGTAACGGACTGTTTAACGATTACATTTGTGACTTGAATTAACGAGTTAAAATTTCACCCTACATCCGTTAACCGTTACCTAATTGACGACTTTATAAAAATGATTTTTTTATAATATTTAAATTGTATTAGATTCAATTTCGATAACAGATTAGCTTTTGTTTTCAAAATTTTCTAAGCTCCTCTCAGTGCGCTCAATAATGTGTTATTCTCTTAGCACGGTTATTACCCGTTTAGTAATCGTGTAATATGATTTTTTCTTATGCTGTATTTCATTTCTGTATTTGTTCGCAGAAGGAAAAAGATTAGTCAACTAGTTGCCCGTCAATGAGTCATTTAACTTCTTTTCGTACGTTACTTGAACTGCTTCTTGTGAGACTAGTGAAAAACAGGTTGGTGATTTTTGGATTTTTTGAGAAAAAAAAAAATTTTTCAATGTTTTTTTTTATTTGGACTTTTTTATTAAAAATTTTTTTTTTTTGGGGATTTTTTGGATTTTTTGAGATTCGTGACGTCCACGCTAAATATTAATTTGTAAATATAAAACTATGAATTAGTTGGATATAGTATTATTTTTTAAGTGATTTATTTTATTTTATTCAATTCTTTAAATCTGCGAAGCCCCTCAGGAAGTGTTTTTTCAGATTCGTGACGTCACGCGGAAATAAATATGTCAGAACAAACTTTTTTTACAGATGTTCGGTTCTCTAATCAGTCACTCTCTATATTTATGAAGTTGATTTAATTCAATCTATGTAAAATCCAAAACTTAAAATAGGCCTATAGTCTATGACCCACAATGAAACAACAAACTACTAGCCGTGTTACTGAACTGTGTTACGGATTATTTTCTGTAATATCGATAATGTATACTGCATCTCAGAAATAACAACTACAGCTGTTTAACATATCTCTTTAGGTTGACATTAATAAAGGAATTGGACCAAGTAGAATCCCAATTGAATACTCTATTATTTAAGTTTATGTATTTCTATTGAGTTCAACAATCACTCTAATATATATACTCTAGTATATAATACTAGTATATATATTCTATATACCTATATTACGCTACTAATAATATTAATAGTATATAGTATATATAATATTAGCTAATATTATATAGCTATATTATATATATATACTCGTATAGATATAGCCTACTATTATAATACTAATCTATATATACTATAAAATCAGATAAAAAGAACCCTATATAATGCATTTAAATACATCATTTTTTATTATATATAGTACTATTAATATTATAGTATATAATATTTATATTATATATAATATAAATACAAATATAACATATAATACAAACATAAAAAATAAATAAATATAAGTTATATATAATATATAATATATGAAAATATATAACTTTATAATGCAATAACGATAATGCAAAAAACATTATACAGTATTTTGCTGAGTATAGATTATATAGATATAATATAATAATATATAGATATATTATACATATATATAAGTTATATAATATATATGCCATAAATAGTATGATAATATATATATACCAATAAATAACATGATATAATTATATAATATAATTAACTATAACAATAGATAATATATATTATATATATATAGGCTTAATATTAGATAGTGACACTAAATGATATTCACAGGTATTAATATATATAATATATATAATAAATATAATTATATTATTATATATTATATTTTATATATATAATTATATACATATAATTAAATTATAACCTGTATTAATAGATATCAGCATAAAATATGTGTGAAATCTACAGACCATCATATAAATATATATAATAAATATATAAGATATATATTATAATATATTAATAATAATAATATAATATAATATAAATATATAAAAATAATAAAAGTATAATAATCTATATATATAATATAATATATTAGTATAATATATAATATAAGATATAATAGTATATATATAATATATATAATAATATACTATAATATTATATATAATATATATATATACATATAAATATAATATATAAATTAATAAAATAAATAGTATAAAACTAAAAAATAAAAATAAATATAACAAAGTGTTCGTATCAAAAAATAATAATTAAACAATAAATAATAGAAAATATAATTAAAAAAATTAATTTAATAAAATAAATTGAAGGGAGTTAATTTGTAATAAATTTAATAGTAGTTACTAAAAAGTTATGTGGTTTATTAATTATAATATAAGATATATAATATATATAAAATGTATATATAAATAATATATATAATTAATAATAAAAAATTAATATATAAATACTAATATATATTATATATATAAAAATATATAATATATATATAAATGATATATAATATAATATATCAAAACTCACATAATAGGGGACATACTATAATACCTACTAAGGTATATCAATATAAATATATAATATACTTATATATATATATATAACTATATAATATAAATATATATATATAAAATATATAAAATAATATTATCTTACAAATAATAATAGATATTAATAGAGAAGGTAATAATAATATATATAAGTATAATATAATAATAAAACAGATAGAAAATAAAAATAAAAGAAAAATACAATAATAAAAATAAATATACGTAATAAAAAATAAAATAAATAAGGGAAAAATATGGGCATGGTCTCACAAATTATATAAAAATATAATTAAAAATATAAAATAACTGAAAAATAAATAAATAAATAAAATAATATTAACTTAAATCAATAGACAAATAATAAAAGATGAACTAATAATAAAATTAATAAATAAAAAAATTCCAAAATAATAAACAAGAAATCATCTGTATGAAAAAATGGAACTCTGACATTACTGCTTTTGCTTTTGTATTTTTAAATCATCCACTACACTACCACATAAATAAATATAGAAAAAAAAATACTAGCTTTGTGGATAACAATATAATCAACTTAAACTATAAATCACATACTCATATAAAAAACAATCGAATATTAAATAAATCTAAATTAAAAACCAAACTGTATATAATATAATAAAAGGTGAGAGAAAAACCTATACAAATAACATAATCAATTGAATAGCTCAAATAAATAACAAAAAACATTATAAAATACTAGAAATTAATAACTAGAGATCGATCACTATAGCGTAATATCTATATATTAATACTTAGACAACAACAGTATAAGATTATTAAAAGTACGTAAGAAGCAGCAATATAATATCAAAATATAGTTAATTATGGAACATATAATGATATAATATATATAAAATAGTATAGTTATGAGCTAAATAAATAATATATAAATATATATATATATACTCATATATTATAAATACAACAAAATATAATATAGATATATAATAATATAAAATATAATAATATATATAAGTATAACAATATATAAATAGCTAGTATATAAAAATATAGCAGTATAAAACAAAAGCATAAACAATTAGAGATTGTATCAAATATGAGTATATTTAACCAGTATACTATGTAATATATATATATATAACTATAAACTCAGTAATTATAATTATATTTAAATATATAATTATTTATAATTATTAATATAAATATAGATATACATATATATAGAAATACTAATTAAAAATAATAATAGATATAATAACTATATATATAAAACGATAATAATACTATATATATATATAATAATATTATACTATTATATAAATATAATAATAATATATAAAGATATATATATATATTAGTATAATATATATATATATCCATGTATATATATATAGCTATATTATGAAATTATATAAGTTAATAATAATAATATATATACTACTACTAATACAATAATATGTATACATAATACTCAGAATCTATAATCTAATATATAATAAAACTATAATATAGCAATATAAATATAATATTATTAAGTATATATATATAAATAAATATATATATAACATATATATATTTAAATATCATTATAATAGTAAATTTCTATAAATAAATATAAATATTAATATAATATAAATACAATATATAAAAATATAATAGAATAATAATATAATATTGAATTATTTAATATATAAAATAATAATAATAAATATATATATATATAAATGAAAAGATATATATATATTTATGCCACAGCAATTAGTCAGTCACGCAAAATGCTAATCGGACAAACACTTAAAGAGTTTCCCGGCGAGGAAACACTTGTCTATGAAAAAGCTAAGCTGGTGTATAAAAAAGCGACACAGATAGTTGACTTCAAGCAGCCAATATGAAAAACGAAAACACATATAAAAACTATAAAAAAAAAAATGTCATGTTATATAAATAAAGTTAGTATAATTACTCGAAAGATACTAAATTCAGATATCTAATCGAATTGACGATCTTATTCACATGATTTCTACTAAATAAAACCACTTATAAACACAGTCTGGCAAACCATAAGATTCAGTTTTTTATTTCGCCAAGATTTAGAACCGGGGTCAAGTGCCCTATGCACCCCTCTCGTTCTACCCATGATATAGAATATACAATAATAAAATTAATAATAATATAAAATAAATATAAAAATATAAATATAATATATTAAATAAATATATAATATATATATATATAATAATATTATATATATAAGATAAATTATATAAATATATAGAATAGTAATATAATATATCGCAATAGCATAAGTAAGTAATATATATTAAAGAACGTAAATCTGATAATATATATAAATAATAAATAAATAAAACAATACATACATTACAAATATATTTATTATAGTATAAAAATAAAATAATATGTACGTTAAAAGATATATATAAAAACATATTTTTCATATATATATAGTAATAAATAAATAATAAAATACAATAAAAATAGAACTAACAAATAAAATAATTATAATACTAATAATATTATAAAAACTATATTCCTTATTTATCGTTTGCATTCATGTAAGCTATTAATTAATAATATCAACATATATTTAAAATTTATATTAACAATAAGTACTATACTAACTATATATAAGGCCTCTGAGAATCACACATTCGTTACCGTATCAATTAACATTCAAAATATTAAGTAATAAATACTATGAGTAAATTTCTATTGTTAGTATACTATATATTCATATATTATATTATAGAAACTTTCAAAATCGCTCTTTATAATCACTCTCTACTCTGGCTCTATATGATATTATCATATATAAAATAGTTACTGCTACAATTTTAAAAACTAATTTTATTTCTAAAGATCTAGCTAAATAATATTCTAAAAAATTTTTATATTGTTATATTAATAAATACATGTTTGTTTAATCAAAGTGAAATTAGAAAAATGATTTGACAGAATTTTTTAGACTGTTTAAATATCAGAAAGTTGAATGGAATCATCTACCATTCTGTTTCATGTTTATCATTTGCTATAAATAAATTATCGGAGAGTAATACCCAAAGAAAACATTATAACAACATTAAACAATCAAATTATAAATATAAAAAATCTACTGCTGCTACATCCAACTATCTCAAAAATCTCTCAGCGTACTCATCATAATACTTATAATCCAAAACCAACACTCTCATATTCGACAACAAGCTGTCGCTACTCGAATAATCCTTACCAAACTAAACAGTAAATTAACTGCAACAAAATCCAAAAATAACATTAAGAAACTCCAAATGACAAGCAGAAACACATCTTATAACAAAAGAATAACTGAATGATTTGGTGCTTGAGTTTGAGCGGGTCCAGTATCATTCACTATTACATTATATACACCAACAAAAAAACCATCACTACAGAACACAAAAACAAACTTACAGAAACACAACAATCATCACTCTACTCACATACAGATACTAACATACACTACATCCTAACCAGCAATCTAGTACTATACTAATCACCTACCATAGCATTAACATAACACTTCTCTCGTTCACTACATCAATCACTCCTGCGACCTACTTAAACTCTACCTCTAAAGAACACGATAATAAGAACTACTCTACTACATTGAGTCTACCTGACATACATACCGTACGCCTCATCATCTGACTACTCTCATCGATAACAAGTACAGTGCCTTATATCTTATCTCGTCTAACAACCATAGAGCTCTCAGGTCAGGTTCGATCTCCCTCATACTATACATATAACCTACTTTTCAAACTGTGTCTCTCTACTCTACACAATCCTCTCTCTCCTATATATCTATTCGATATACATACTGCTATACATGGTGTTACGTCAATCCCCACATATACTTCGAACATCTCACTACAGGCTCAAAGTAAGCCATACATTCTATACAGTACCCGAAATCTCACTAAATCCATCGCACTGCTGCTCTTTCTAGCATAGTCGCCTCCACCTTCATTACACAATATTCTATCTTACTTACTCATCTACTCTCTTCATTACATCCTCTTCTATAATTATCTCCTTTATATACTATTACTATCTTCTAACTCTATTCATATTCATACTTATATAACTTATACTCTCCCCTGCTCTCTCTGCCTAGTCTCACTACTCTCTCTCACTTCTTATCTTACTCTCTCTCCAACTCTCTCTCTCTTACTCTCTCTCATCTCTCTTCTTCACTCTCTATCATACATCTATCTCTTCATACTTCTATCCTCTCTCATCTCTCTCTATCTTATCTCTACTCTCTCTCTTCTCTTCATACTTCACTGTTCCGAAACTACTCTTCTCTCTCTCTCTCTACGTCTTTCTATCTTCTCTCTCTTACTTCACTTACTCTCACTCTCTCGCTCTCTCATTTATATCCTCTCATACTATATATATCAATTACTTACTATATTCTTCCAATCTGATCTGGCACATCTGCGTCATTCCAGACACAAGCAACTAGTTGTCACTCGATAACACTCGTAAATGACAAAAAGAAATGACAATATTGTAAAGCATGTAACATCTCTGTTCGCACTCGACTCCCTCTCTCATCATCTATAAGACAATACTACTGCCTTATCTCGTGGTCTCTCGTCTTTACCGTCTTCATCCCCTATCACTACATGAACATACTCACGTCATCAGTCTCTCTCTGCTCTGCTTCTTATCGCTACCTTCGTACCTCCCCTCACTCTATCATAACTACACCACACTAACCTACACTCTCTGCGGTCTTCCACACTCTCACTCCCATCACTCTTCTATCATGCGTCATACACTACATGAACTCATACTTCGTAACAATATAACAGAACAATTCAGCTGGCCTGTGCCAGTTCTTTTTCGGACGCTATTCACTCAATTAACTCTTCTCCTCTACTCTACATCTCTCTCTAACTCTCTCTTATACTCCTTTCTCACTATAACATACACCAACACTCGTCCATCAACTCGTCTCTCTCCTTAACTCTACTCTCTCTCCACATCATACGAACTCATCCACAGCACCATCACTCATGCTCTCTACTCTGTCACGAGACCCCAACTATAAAAAAACAAGAAAAATTGAAATAATAAAGAACAAAGAGCTTAGGGTCAGGTACCTCTCACTACTCTCATATCTCATAGCATCATCCTCTCACTCCTCATATCGTGCGGTCTTCAAACTTCACACTCTCTCTCAATTCATGCTACATGCAATCTATGTTTATACATGTGTCTTCCTGCTCTCTACATCCTCTCTCTACATTACTCTCTTCATACTCTCTACAATCCTCTACGTGCTCTACACTCTCACTACAACATAGCTCCTCACACTTCTTACTACGACTCTATCACAATCATCTACCTCTCTCACTACTACTTTCTCATCTCTCTCTCTTCTACCTCTCATCTCGTCCTTCGTCTATCACTCATCTCTCTCTTATCTCTCTCTCTCTATCTCACTCTCATCTCTCTCTCTGCTCCTCCTCTACTCTCTCTAATCATCCTCTTCTCTCTCTCTCTTCTCTCTCTCTCTCTCTCTCTCTCTCTCTCTCGAAAATAAAAAGAAATTTTAAACTGTAAAAGCAAATATTTTTCCCCTCAATCTCTCGAAATAAAGTAAAATTATAATACATAAATTCAAGTAGATCACACTCACTACCTAATACATAATTTTATTTACAGGTAGAATTTGACCCACACAAAACTCGGTTAGGTAATAATCATAAAAATAATATACTACCTATACCACATAATTAAGTTATTATAAATTATTGAACCTAATGCTTTCGCTCAACTCTATCTCTACTCACACGAAAAAGATAATCTTAAACATTAAATTACAGTCACTTACACTACCTAATCATATTTTATTACAGAATATGATACTAATACAAACTTCATAGGTAATCAAAATACCTACTACCATATTTAAAAAATATATATAATATTAATATATAATATATTGTAATATATCTCCCAGCACTGTATCTATAGCAACTATGCTAGATTTATGAATAAAAACAAGCAATAGTTGCTGATCACGTTATGATATATACCAACTGATAAAGGAAAAAGTAATAACTGTTAACGTTCAATATGTAAAGCAAGTAAACTGGTTCACGTGACCCCAATAATTATAAAGTAAATAAGCAAACTGGGTTTACGTACCCCTTATAAATAGAACAAGCTAAACTAGTGAGGGTATACGTGACCTCACAATTTATAAAGAACATATAAACTAAATGGGTAGTCAAGTGTAACGTATAGACCCTCAAATTTGAGTTTATTAAAGAACATAGAATAATACTACAACAATATATAAAATGAACAAGTGCAATGCATATAGTAGTTACTATTGAGTTATCCCTAAAATCATAATAATAACCAGCAACTAGTAAGGTCACCAACCCCAATTTATATAAAGAAACAAGCATACACTAGATGAGTCATATATATATATAAATAGTAATACAAGTAACCCCAATATAGAAAACAGGCATAATTATAGTCACGAGGTAACTATCACTAAATATTAAATAAACTAATGAGAATATATTGAAAAAATAAATGAACAAAATAGAGCTTATAGTAGTACTATAGGTGATACCTCAAATATAAGAAACGATCAACTTGGGTCACATAAATATCCTAAATATGAGAAAAATATGTCAAATGGGTTACCGTAACCCTAAATTTACAAGAATACATAAGCAACATAAATAAGCCTAATTTAAGAAAACTCCAAAAGTACTAAATCCATCGATACTATATAAATATATGTTATGTAAATAGCTTAGTGCCCTAACTTATTGAAAAATTATACTATATATTATATATATATTATTAATATTATAACGCTATATATATATATATATACTAATATATATTAATAAATATTAATAATTAATATATATATATATATAATTTATTAATTATATATATAAATTATATATATATATATTAATAATATAATTATATTAATATATATTATATATATATATATATATATATACTATATTATATATATATATTATATATTTAATATATATATATATATATCATATATATAATATAATATAATATATAATATTATATGTATATATCTACCCTAAATGTATAAAACCTCAACAGCATTAAGAACAAGCAACTAGTTGTCACTATATAGATTTAAAACATTACACGTTAAATGAAAAAGAAACTGACATAAAATTTGAATAAAATGCAAAGTAAACTAGTAGTTATCATAATCATACTGAGACTCACCCTTAATAATAAATAGAAAAATAATCAATACTGGTGAGTGAGTTATCGTAACACACATTATAATAGGAACACAAGCAACTTAGGTAGTACAGTTACATCCATTATATATTAAAAATAAAAACAAATCCAAAATGGGTTCAATAGTGACCACATAATGTTAAGTATAATCTCAAGAACACTGAAATATAGAAAGAATCAAAATCAGCTTTAGCGGGTATCACACTTGATACCTAATTAAATATAGAACTATCACACCGCAATAACGATAAGGTGAGTCACCTAACCTCTAATATTAAGAAACACAGCAAACTTGGGTAACTGTGCACCCACAATTATACTAGAAACACAGTACAACTAGTATGGTCCCCATCAGAGACCCCAATATAAAAAAAACAAAAAATGCGAAAAAAAAATAAATGAAACAAAGATGACTATAGGGTCAGGTGCACTACTCAAAATATAAACCATTACTAAAAACCTGGGTCAAATTAACCCCAATATATGAAGTAATATGAGTAAATGGTTTACGTTAAAACTCTCCAAATATCAAGAACGATAGACAACAGAATAAAGTGAACCTTAAATAAATACCATCGAAATAATACTCATAATATCCCATTCAGTTAAGCCTATGAGTAGAATAATACCTAACTATTATAAAAATATATATATACATAAATAACTATATATATATATATATATATATATAATATATAATATATAATACTATTACATATATATATATATATATATATATAATATATTAATTATATATATATAATATATATTTATATATTAAATATTAATTATATATATATATATATATAAATATATATTATTATTATTTATATATTAATAATTATTATATTTATCTATTAATATATATATATATATATATATATATATATATATATATATATTTAAAACTATAATATAATAATATATATGTATATAATATATATATATATATATACTATATGATATATATTAATTCTCCACATCAGATTAGTATCTTAATTATATTTGCGTGAATCATATATCAAACTATAGTGATCATCAGTGATAAAAACATCGTATAAAGATATAAAATGAAAACTAGTCTAAATGTATAAATAGTACTGGGTTCACGAGTGACACCAAATTAAAGAAACATAAACATAACTAGTAGTTACCGTGATCCACATTATATATATAGAGCTAAGCAATAAAACTGGCTACGTTGACCCATGATAAAAGATAACAATACTAATGGTACGTTCACAGATTAGTACCCACAATGTACTTATCAAGTAACAAGAATACTGACAATATAAATAAATACAAGTCAGAGCTGGAGTTAACTATTAGATACCAATATTAAAGAACCAGTCAATAACTTGAGGGTGATATACTCTAAACTCCCCAAATTAATAAAGTAAAGCAACTAGTGATTTAGTTATATATGAATATATAGTAATACGTGACCTCACGAATATAGAAAAACAGTCAAATTAGGTCAAAAAAAAGACCCCAATATAAAAAACAAAATGAAAATAAGAAAAAAATTAAAGACACAAAGAGCTATACGGGTCATAGGTGTAACCAAATAATAATAGAAACCATCAACTGTGATAGGTCATTAATAACAACTACTAAATATATTGAACAAAGTGTAAAAACATGGTTAAAAGTTTTAGTCTTATCCATCTACGAACAGGCAACTCAAAGGTAAGCGAAAATAGAATGACACCGAATAATAATACTAAATCCATCGATATTTAGTTAAGCAGTTGAGCCACTTATAAAAATTAATATTATTAATAATATTAATTATTATTATATAATATATAATATTAACGTATATAATATATATATTATATTAATATAATTAATATATATTATTATTATATATACTATAATATATAATATATATATAATATATAATAATATAATATATTATTAATATTATAACTAGCTATTTTCATTATATATAAATATATATATATTACTAATATATATATTAAATATATTAATATAATCTCCACTACAATGTTTCTGTAAGCAACTAGCATTAAGAACAAACATAAACTAGTTATCCACGTATAAAAAGAAAAAGTTAAAGAAAGAGAAACTTCCATAATATCTTTAAGCTCAAATTAATAACTAGGGTTCACCGTGACACCCTTAATATAAGAGTAAAAAGCGTACTGGTAGGTTACGTAGACTACCCTATATTAATAAAGAATAACAATAGAATTATATAAGGGTTACAACAGAACCTACAGATTGGGGCATAAAGATACTAACAAACATAAAGGAACAGACAGACTAACAGAGACCCAAACAGAATAACAGATGAATGCACAAGTATAAATGAAACAATCAGCTTAGGTTGATCACTCATGACCCAATATTAATAAAGAACTAGCTATTAACGGGTCACCTCATATCCCACTAAATATAAAAGAACAACCATACTGTATATATATATTATAGGTAACCACCACTACCTCTAATATATTAATATTAAAAGAAACGACACAAACAGACTAATAGTCAAAACACAACATAAAGACACAAACAGACTAAAAAAAGATAGAGAACTCAAAGTAGACAGAGTAGGTGACTACTTCAATTATATAAGTAACCATCACTAAGTCAGAATTAACCTAACCAATATGAAGAATAATTGTAAATGTGAGTTATTATCAGTTAAACTCACCTAAATCTCAAGAACAATAACAGATGAAAGCCTTAATTTTAAAAGACCCTGAAAAAATATTACTTTAAATCCAGCTATAGCTCAGTGACCCACTTATTAAAAATTTATATTAATAATATATATATTAATATATATAATATTATATTATATATTATTAATATATATAATATATATATATATATATATTAATATATATAATTAAGATATATATATTAATTATATGTACATAGCTATAACTTCTATACATAAGAACTAATATAATCAACTGACCTATATATAACTATCTTACCCAATACTGAAATATCTTAGCAACTTGACTAAATATGATTAAGATCTACTTTATTAAACTTATTGTGAATAGTCACAAAGTGGAAGATAAAAAAACACGTACCAAGATAACAAAAAGGTACCCATCACTTAGCGAATGCAACTACCTGTAGTAAAAGCAAGTAAACTGATATTCCGTGACCCCAATATATAAGAAAAAAGTCAATAATCTGGATTAGGTTACGTGTAACCCCGATTTAATAATATAAAAGTCAAATAAGCAACTATTAGGGGTATTTACGTGATCATCCCATAATTATAATAGAACAAACCATATAAGAAGGTCAAGTGACTACCAACAATTGTATTAAGAATCAAGATAACTGACAATATAAAGAACAACATCTAGCTGATCACTTGACCCTAATATAAAAGTAAACCAAGCATACTGGGTTGTACACCTAACCCCAATATAAAGAACAAGCAAACTGGAATCGGCCATTCATAAAAATGACTTAATTCAGCAATTAATAGTAGATTGAAACTCCAATTCAAAAAAACAAAGAAAATATGAAAACATTAAGAGAACAAAAAAAACTAGGTAAGTTAGGTGACCTCAATAATATAAAAAGATACCCATCAAATACTGTGGAATCAATAACCTCAAATATAGAAAAATATGTAAAGGTGAGTTTACGACTTAACAATCCCAATATCAAGAACAAAAGCAAACATAAGTGAGAAGCCACTAATCTAAAGACCCGATAATAATTTATCACTAAAATCCATACTTATATATTTAGCACATTGAATATAACTCCCACTTAAAAAATATCACTTTTGAAATTATCAATATATTTAATCATTAATATTCATCCCCCAATATTTTAAAAAGGAGTTATAAGAAAGTATCCTATATAGCTTATATATAGCTTATTATAATAAAAAAAATGTATTATTTACAAATCCGATATATATATATATCTAATATATGAAATTAAATATAAATGCATCAATTGTGTAAAAATAGTCAATTAAATCATAATAAATACACTACGTAAAATATATATAACTAATATATTCCCACCATACCCTATAAGTCTTTCGTAATAATAATAAATAAATAAAATACTGTATTAATTACATAAGTAATAGTTATGTATATATATCTCCCAATGTTTCGGGGCAAATTTACTGCCAATTAAGAACCAATCAACCCACACAGCTAAAAAAGAAGCCCTTGCCCAACGTAAGATTAATCAAGCGATAGAACCAGTCAAAAAGTATACATGCACAATATGTAAAAAAGTACATCGTTGAGTTATGTGGATAGGTTACACTCGTGATCGCCTCAAAATATAAAGAATAAAAGTCTAACTTATGTAAGGTTACGTGACCCATTATAAAGAAACAAGCAACTAAGCGATTAAGGACCCCATTATCTTAATAAGAACAAAAACAATCATGGGTCGAATACTGATCCCTCAATAGTATTAAAGAACATAACTAAATAAACTGAATATATAAAATTAAATACAAGATACAATAAATGAGTTCTTTTGTAACTTACCATAATAATAAATTAGAACTAAGCAACTAGTCAACCTAACCCCCAATATAAAAACAAGCAACTTGTATGTGATAACTGTTGATAACCCAAATAGAATATAACAAGACTAATATCATAAATAGGATCAACGAGAACCCCTAACATATTAAAAAATATCAAAGAAAATGATAAAAAAATTAAAGAATTCATAAAAGCTATGTTAAGATAGATATTATAATAATAGATAATAACTAATAATAATAGTTCAACAGAACACCTTTAATGAAAATATGTGTAAAATGTCGTTACAAACCCCATAAGATTAATCAAAAATCAAAGAAAAAACATATTAGAAAATTAAAATACACGTAAATACAGAATACCAAATCCATCGAGTTAGCAATGCCCACTTATAAAAATTATATATTATATTATATATATATTAATTATTAATACAATATATTAATTATATATATTATTATAATACATATAATTTTATACTTATATATATTAATAATTAATATTGAATATATATATATATTATATAATATAATATTATTATTAATATATATATAAATTATATATTATTAATATATATAATATTATATATAGTATTATATATTATAATTAATATATATAAATAATATATATATATATATATTATATTTATAATATATATATATATATAATTTATAGAAGAGTGAGTCTAATATACACTATATCTACCGCCAAAATGTTAAGTCTGGCAACTGCCTTAAGAACAAGCAGAATTACTACGATATGTGTTCATAGAGGGATAATTGCAAACGCCAATATATATATATATCGACCAAGAAGCAACTAAAGTTAGACACATATTATCTTGCTGTCAACTCACTCCTACCTTTATAATGCAGAAGTCTATCACTGAGCGTTTCTATCTTGTGACCCCAATTAGTAACCACGATAAAAATGTATTAATATATCGCTATCATTGTTTCATACCCTCTCATCTTTATTTGACCAAGCAGCGACCATGTCATATATAACTTGTCGCCCGTCAACTGACCCCATTATTTAAAGATGTACCAAATGGACAATGCGGATGTTCAATGTGACCCCAACACTCTTAAAGACACAAAAATAACTGTACAAATATATAATGTAAGACGAAGACACGGGAGTCACTACACAACTATCTCAGTAAAGTATACCTACTCAACTGGTATGGTCCAAACCTCACACCCCCAATATAAATATGTATACTTATATAACTGGAAACTCCTCCTCCTAATTTTTGAACGCGTAATGTGACCTCCAAGTAATTAGAAAAAGACGATGGCCGAGACACCCCTACAACGCAGAGCCCTATAGTATGGAGAAATAAAACAAAAGAAACGCGATAATAAAATTGAAAGTACAAAGACGTAGGTCATGTTTCCACCCTCCCACCCACACTAAATATATTAACGAACCACTCAAACTGGATCTCTATTATATACCGCCCTAAATCAGTTCGAAAATATATATATTATGTAAATGTGCGCTACGATAACCCCAATATACAACGAACAATGAACAGAAGAAAGCCGTGATAATTAAATCACGAAATCCTTCGATTGTAGTGAGGCTTTAAATCCACTCGATCGGCTTATGACTCTCTAAGTTTTCCCACCTATATTAACATATGAAATACGCATTTCTATCCTTAGTATACCCCTATTGCTCCTAAAAGTCATATTAATTACAGATACATTACACTATATAGTCAATTTATCTGATACCTAACGTTTTAATTTTTGCTCCCTACATGGGTTACATATTTTTTGCCCATCACTAGGCTAAATGTTTTATTGAGTATAGGTGATCACTATCATTTAGAGGCTAGAGCCCCCTTATTTTATATATGATGTATAATATTATAACTTGTTTGAACCTAACTGATATTATAGGTACCTACTTTATGACTCACTTGCAATAATAGTTAGCTTATATTATATATAATATATTAATACGTCTTATATTATGACTAATTAGTTCACATATTTATTAGGTTACCCTAACGCCAATATTTATTGGCCACTTCGTGTCCACACCGGTCACATATCTATCGTTTCATTATAATACACTACTACACACTTAATGTAACCGCACATGTATGTTTATCCATTAAACGGCAACTGTCTATGAAACAGAACACAGCATAACTCACAAACTACAAGTCTACACACAACTAAACACATACAACCGAGCAACAAAGCGAGCACACCAAAGCAACAATCAAGACTCACAGCAAACACACATACTTGTAACAAAGCTTCTATAAGCATAACTGAGGTCTCTACCGTTGATCCACAACTATAATTAGAAAATCAGCACTCACCATCGGTTTGTCAACTTGAACCACCATGATTAAAGTAATTACAAGCACTTAGGTATACGTACATTACACTTACACTTTAGTACACGACGATTATAAACCAAGAAACCACCACACAATTCGCGGATATACACCACTTTATCCCATATATGGTTTGTTCAAGAAACAAGTAATGAGCTATACCAAAATTATCTAACAAGCACGACAACTCAAATGTTGTCTACTTGCGTACCCTTTCTGGAGAATATCATAAGAAAGCCCATTTCTCTATGCAGACAATGAATCACTCTTACCACCAAATCTTTAGTATAGACAACTTAAGCATCACTAGTATTTCGCGCCGTTGACCTTGTCCATGGCTATTACCATGGGGTTCAAAACGTACTCTCCGACCTATAAAAAACGCTTAAACAAACTCTTGATGGCAGCGTTAACAGAACACCCTAAACCTATATAAGAAGCATCACACCGAAACATATCGACACAGTAAAGATAAAGTAACTCAATAAGATGTATGATGTGGGTCAAGGTTGACTCAATGAGTCAATATAATAAAGCCATCAAATTCAGTGATTTCTCAAGGTGTCCGTAGTGGCATCGAGATGATAACAGTGCCAATCGCCAATAAAAGAGTGGCCAATGAGTGCCAAGCTAGTGAAGAAAGTTGACATGTAGAAAATGGGAGTTACACAGTTAGAGCCCCAATTATCAGAGAAGCCAACAAGCTCAGTACAGCCAAGATATGCCTAAGTTGAACAGACACTGGAAAGAGGTCACAACTCTCATCTCTTGTTTTTACGCACAGTGCCTTCCTTCTATCATTCATAGAAAGCCTAACGAATAGCCCTTAAATAATGAGGTGTTATCTAACTCACTCTTAAGTATAGTTATAAGGTTCATGAGGAAATTCGATTCTATAGGTGATATATTACAAAGTTTGACTTAAGGATTATATCCTAACTTAATATAAATAGTGATTAGTTACTTATTTTCTAATCATCTATTATTATAGTATTAGAGTATATACCTATATTAATATATACTATTAATATTAATATAAATATAGTTATATATATATATATATATTAATATTAATATATTTATATCATATTATATATCATATAATATAATTATTATATATATTATATCACTATATATATAATATATATTCTCGCCTAACTTCGTATCTGCACACCTTGCTCAATCTAAGAACATTAGCTAAAAGTTAATACACAGTATAGATAACAAATCGAGTAAGAGCGAAAAAGTAAACCTCTCTATATAATATGAAAGCAGAGTAAACTGCCGCTCATCAGCTGATCTACTTCCCAATACTATTAAATTAGTAATAAAGCATAACAGTAATTACGAACTTATATTATGGGTTATACTAACCCCCTAATTATTATTAAATACATAGTACAACATGGGTTACTGTGAGGCCTTCCGATATCTTATATAAGAAACCAAATAACACAACATTAGGGTAGGTCTCAAAGTAGACACCCATATGTATAAGAACTATAGCAATATCAAAACAATCATAAAAACACAATGCACGCTTTGGGCGTATCACAATGCAAACCCAAGCCAATAATCAAAGAATTTCTACACACAGCAACTTGAAGTCACCTTAATCACCGACCCAACATTATAAAGTGAACCATGCAACTTGACGAGGCGAACTCTGACCCCAATCTATAGAAGATACATACATCCTAGCTCAATCATAAGAGCGACTGTTAAACAGAAGTGCTGCATCATCACTAAAAAAATTAACTAAACGACAAAATTATGAAAACCACACCACACTATAAAGAGAACAAAAAAGCTAGCGTCAGCGACTGACTTTTAAATCACTGAAAGATTGAACCACCAATCTCGGTCAAATAAACCCTAATATGAAAGAACAATGCTTAAAAAGTGTATTTCTGACTGTGGCCGGTACACGAAGTAACCCCTTATATTCAAAAGACAATACACGAGCATGACACGAAGAAGCTCTATTTAAAAAGACCAGAAAACATTTATATTGAAGTTCCCATCGAGTTAGCTGAGTAGCCTGCCCACTATCATGAAATAAATTTATGATTATGCCTTACTCACAGCATATTATGCACCTCTCTACAACTATTTATGTATAGCCTTACCATTAATAATATTAGCCTAGTATATCTAATATCATAATCACTAAGTCATATTGATGTCACCATCAACTTTGATAATGGATTCAATGTATACTATATGATGAATATATTCTCAATATACATATCTATTACTAACGTAAATGGAGACCCGTCGAATCTTTGATATACCACTATTCTGATGATATGATATTTTAATATTACTATCCATTTATGGATGTCATACCTTCAATTGAATTATGGTATCACTTCATACATTCTACTACCGTTATAAGCATAATTCACAAAGTCATTACAAACTCTTTTAATTTAATTATATATATGTGCTAACCCTAATTTATAAGCTGATCACCATTGGACGAGGCCCCAATAACTTGATTCATCTTACCTATACTCAGCTTACTATACTGTGAAGTTCCCCGAACAACCTCAGCCTACCTATCACGCTAAATAGTACAGTTACGATAGTTATATCCCTCGCCCACATCTGGCCATAAGTTCACATTACCAGTGCACACAACCGCACGTTCTATTGTCACGCGTGAACTCAACAACGTAAGAAAAAAGACAGGTACTGTCAATATGTAAAGCAAGGCCACGCGTCGTGCGCGTTCACGATATGGACGCCCGCCACACTATCAAACTGATCTGTGTAAGTACGGCGTGTTTGGTCAGCACCCTGCCGCATCGTTATGCCGCGCTGACAGTGCACAACATTTCCTCAAAGAGCAACCGACACTCGGGAGTATCAAGACCCCATAATAAAAAGAATAAATATACAAATACTACAACTGATCGACAGTGTATCACTGTTTCCACTCAATTGTATCATAGCATCAACAAAGACCAATCAACTAGCAATAAATGAAAATGTTATATCTAATCATCACCAGTGGAGAGTTCAATACTTATGTGAGAGCCACCCTACATTATCAGTTATTAGACATCCCGAAGAATGACTAGCTTTAGATCAACATTAACAATACTCAAATTATTACTTAACAAAAGCATATTATTTCGGTGACCTCCTAAAAAACTGTAGACATTACAGACATCTTTTACTATTTCATGTATAGATGCTACTCTTTTAGATTGCAATTCTTGTATAACACCCTAAAATATAGAGTTATAAGCTACAGCGACAGAAGATAAAGATGATATCACGAGAGACACGCCAATATCATAATAAAAACAAGAAAATGAAATGTAAATATAAAAACAGATTTTAACTAAAATAGGTATTTATATCCGAGAGTCAGTGTTGACCTAACACGAAGAAACTAATTCTAAACTTTAGAAAGCGGTTCAATTAATACACCCAATATAACATTAATCGACATATAATATGTAAAAGAGCGGGAGTAAAATCTCAGACAGTATAAATCCACCCAAATAAATCAAAAAGGTGAAACCCATGACACACTAGAGAGAAGAGGCCTAATTTTAAAATATCCACGAATATAGACGAAACTCTTTATCGTAGCTAGTCACAACTTTGCCCCGACTTATTACTTAAAGCACCTAATTTAAACCTTATAGTTTATATATGTCATATTATATTATACTGTATACTATTATTGAATAACTCACATGTTATTTACTGTGATCACATATTATAGTATATAATTACTATCAATTATATTTATAAGCTAATTACCATGATAATCCTCTATGAATAAAAGCCAGATAAATTATCACTTATATTATATAATATGTATACATTACAAGACTAGTGGTGTTATTATATACATACTCTAACGACCGTATACCTATCAACAACGGGATATTATAGTATATTGCTTTATTATTTTATTTAATATACTGGTGCCGGTAAACTATAATTCTTAGATATATTAACTTATATTACATTCTAGTACTTTACTGTTACCCCTTATTTTAAATCACTTTGCTGCTTATACTTGCACTCACTTTAATAATACCTTCTCTAATGCGTATTCGTCTCGTCTAAAACTGTGCCACTCACGATATCACATAGCACACTTAGTACTGTCACGCTTATAAAATGTTTGTATACATCTAACGTTATAAAGTATCAAAGATATTACTGTCCTCTAATTAATACAATGTATATAGTTATATGTAACTGTGTTTGTATATCCTAAGTATTACTCTTATTTATTATTATTTTATTAATTTAAATTATAATATGAAATAGTTAATATTTGATTAAATTGTTTATCAGTGTACTCCCCTATTCTTTAATATATTATATGAGTCAAGCCATTATGGTTACTGTTAACGATATGTTCTAAATTTCACTGCCATCAGCCGAAGGGGTATAAATGCTACCCATTGGACATACCCGATGGATTAAATTATAACAAGACAACAACTCAACTCAACTATAATATATACAACAATGCATATGCTTGGACACACATTCACTCTATCTACCTTTGATCGTATATATACTAATTAAAAGCAAATCCAGTCACAACTTGAGGTATTACCTACACATCCCCTAAAACATATAAATATACAAGCAACCTAGTGGACATCTTTAAACGTGACCCCTATATAGATTACCTAAAACAGGTCAATAATACACGCAGGCGTCATCACCACTCAAAGACACACACAACATCATAAAACAAAACAACAACTGGAAAATGAACAAAACTTAATATATCAAGCAACAAAAGTACCAGACTTATAGTTGTCAGGTGATCGATCATTATAAAGAATAATCATACAAACCATACATGGTTCAAGCACAAAAACTAAAATGACCCTAATATTAGAAAAAATATCGAATTATATGGGGAATCCACGTAGAACCAACCCATTACTAATTCTCACTTACTACCTTCACAACAGAAAAGTAGGAGCTACCATTTACTGTAGAAGGGAATCACACCAATCTCCTTCTGCTTCACATGTCCTCTACAGGCTTAAAAACACTCACACGGACATATTCTTTTAAATCACTCACACATGTAAACTATTACTACCACACAGATATTAGTACTTAGCTACTATACACCTAACATAGATATTTACTTACCCACACGCAGGATATTATCATTATACACTCACTAATACATATATTTACTTAACTACTATCATCAACCTACAGATTTACTCTATAAATACATTTATATATACATTTCTATTCACACTCAAACACATACACACACGCACCGCCACACATAGCTAACTACAACATCATACTAAGATTCATACTTATACAACTTACACACATCAAGATTTTATACTTATAAACTCATCGCACACTATACATATCTATTATATTATAACAATTAATTAAACTAGTATAATTATATTAAAAAACATATTATTTGAATAAGTAAAATTTATCTCATTATTTGCCTATAATATATTTAAATATATAATATTACTTTATCTCACCTGATATCTATAAACAAACATCTCTGACAATATAAAAAATTTACCCCAAATAGAGTTCTACAGATCCATTATACAACGTTATAAAAGAAAATAGAAATTCTAGTCAAGCAGTAAAATTGCGTCTTATAATCTGCAATGTAAGCAAACGTGTTTGAGAAATCAATATTAAATAAACGCGTTTATTGTGGAACCCCATTATAAAGAGCAAGCAACTTAGGTTACGTGCCCCCATTTTTTAAGAAAGTATAACAATTATCTAAATTAGAGCTCTAAGTTTACCCCAATGTTACATCAATCTCATATAAACTATCAAATATAAAGAAAACCAAACTAATTTGACATAAGCTGAGAGGATATCTCTTACTTATAGATGGAACTCACTATATATTAAGACATTCTCAAAGCAACTAGGGCATTCAACCTTTCAAGCTCCCCTCTATATCAGAAGAACATACGCCAATGAGGAGCAATAAATTCGAGTAGAACTTAGAAACCTCACACTCACGGAAGAAAGACAGGCAATTAGGCTCACTCGCAGCACTAGCACCCGTCTGACACCAAGCCTCTCATATGCACGTTATGTTTTCTATTGACCTACTGCTTTCCATCATCTTTAGCCATGTAATAATAGTATAAAAATACAATATAAATTAACCTAAGCTTAACATAAAACAATAGATACTCTCTCAATTAAAAAGATCTTTGATAAAGACATAACTCTTAAAGAATATATTCAGCATATAAATATTTATATTTATATACAGTATATATACTATATCTAAAAATTATTTAAAGTTTTTGTAAAAAAGAACTTAGAAAGATTTTTAATAAAATACAGTTATAGACCCTAATTTAGAAGAACTTATTTTGTTATTTTTGAATTAGCTATAGTTACAGTGTTCAAAAGATTCCTTGATCTAAAGCAAGTAAAGATAATTAAACAGTATAAGGTGAGCATAGCTTTGTTGATATTGAGAGGTCGAGAGTGCTTTGGCTGATGTACGATTTCTGATTTTATTGCCTCGTAAGGTACGTAGAATATATGTTTTTAATATAATTTCTATCAAAAATTTAGTTAATAAATAATTATAACAACCCTATGATGTTAAAAAATATAAACAAAGTATTAACAGAGGTTAATAATAATTCTTTGAGTTAAAGATAATGCTTGAGTTGTAGTATATAGATTAGTTTGTTAAAAACTCTTGAAATAGTTTTAGGGTTATATTTGTAAGAGCTTGAATATTAAAATGTGCGTGTTTCATTAAAATATAAAAGTGTTTCTCAATAAATCTATACGTTATATATGTGATATAGTGAGTTGCTCCGTTGTGTAAGTAAATCTGTTGTGTGAGTGTAAGTAAATCTGTGTTGTGAGGTGTGTGCGTGTGTGTGTGTGTGTTGGTGTGTGTAATCGTAAATGTAAGTAAATTCTTGTTGTGTGAGTGTAGTAAAATCTGAAAGCAAACAAGCGAACAGAAGTAAGCCTAATTTATTAAGAGTGAGTTGTACACGTAAAGAAAAGTTACTAAATCCAGCTCTGCAGTGTGTAGGATAAATCTTGTGTGTGAGTTTAGGAGTAGAGAGTCTGGGTGTGTGAGTGTGTGTGGTAGGTGTGTGGTTCTGTTGTGTGTGTGCGTGCTACAGCCATAGCCAGTTGGTGTATAAGTGTAAGATGTAAGTGTCTATTGGCTAAATGTAAGTGTCTAGGTGAATGTGGTTATAAGTGTCATAGGTGAATTGCCCACTTATGGTGGTAAAAATTTGTGTGTTTATAAGTGTAAGTGTGTGTGTGATGTGTATGTGGTGACCGAGTGTGTTAAGATGTAAATGTAAGTGTCGATGGGTAAATGTAAGTGGCATAGTGATATGTGTAGTATAATACTAGTGAATGTGGGTATAAGTGATATAATATCTAAATATAAATATAACATAATGGACATGAAGTAAATAACACTAGTAATAATAATATAAAAATTTAAAATAAAATAATAAAAATAATAATAAATAATAAAAACTGTAAATAATAAATATAAATATAAAAAATAATTAAAGTAAATTAAATATAAAAGTATGTAAACAAAATAAAACATAATGTTAATAAATATATGAGTTACAAATCAGTAAAACATCAGGAGTTATAAAGCAGGTGATAAAGAGAAAGTTAAAGCAAGTTAAATGACAGAAAGTTTAATAGCTCAGTTAAGCAATAAAGTAAAGCAGATAAAGCAGAAAAGGTAAAAGCATGTAAGAAGCAGTTAAAACAAAAGCATACTATCCCTTAGGTGTTTTGCAGGGTAACACCTCTATTGATTTACTGATTTTATACTGATTTACTTAAGATATGTAATGTATATGAGTTAAAGCAGTTAAAGCAAGAAAGGTAAAGACAGTAAGCAGAAAGTTAATGAGCAAGATTAAAGCTAAGGTAAAACAAAAGTACATACTTATTCACTTAGGTGGTTAGTTATAAACTCATCCTACTTGAATTTACTGATTACTGCTTTAAGGTATGTATAATTATATATGAGTTAAGCAGTAAAACAGTGAGTAAGCAGTAAAGTCAGAACAAGTTGTAAATGCAGCTAAGTTAAAGCAGTAATATCATAAGCCATAAAATTCCTCCACAAGGTAGAAGAAAGGTAATACATGTATATTGTTTGTGTTGTAATGTTTAATGTTTTTAATAAAAAATTCGTTACAATGTATAGAGTGAGAAATAAAAGTGTTTATTTACATACAACACTGCGGTTTTTTCTTCTGTACGAACAATTTTAAAAAAAATTAATAATTTAAATAAGTATTAAGTAAAATATTAAAAGGAATGTCTGTTAAATGAGTTACAGGTGTTTAGGGTTCGCGAAAATGTTTTTTAATAAAAATGTTTAGGTTATGAAGTAAAAATGAGGATCGAGAGAAATCTTGATAAGAAATTCTTTGAAATGTTAAGTAATTATTGAATAATAATAAATAATGTAAATAACTACTAGTATATATATTAATAATTATATTTTTCATTATCGTGACTAGGTAGGGATATTTAGCGCTGCGTATAGTTCAGCACGTCAGCTGGCGTAGGTATAGTTGCGCCTGTCACACTAGGGCAGCATCACTGACGGTGGGGTAAAAACGCTGCAGTGAGCGGTAGGACGCCGCGGTCGCACCTGCGGTAGTGCGGGTTCGTGGGACTTCACCGACGGTATAGATTCTCATCCACTTCTCTGATGTATCTTTTCTGGCCAAACTGCATTAAGAACATAAACAAGACATATAACGATGTAATACTACTTATTTACTTGAACTATTCTGATGAAAGAAATTAGGTAGAGCGATTGCAAGCCAATATCTAGAAGGTGTACAAAGTCAAGAGAGTTGAACTGGCTCATTTCATAGCAATTGTGATATCAAGATGAGTTCCATCAATAAAGAAAAGTGCAATCACAAGAAAGCGATGAACCTATAAAAGTTGCACCGCCATACTCCACTCAAAATGGCTAGAAGCAACTGGGACGTTATTCATGGACCGCCGAGACTTAATACAAAAGAGAGTTAAAGCACACATCACCACTCAGGAGTGCACAGAGAGACTCACATAAATTAGAGAGACAAGGATACAGAGATGCAAATAGCTATTAAAAGTTGAAAGAACACAATCAACAGATTTTCTTGTGTGGGTGAGTGTAATCACAGTATTAGGTATGATTCTGCTCGTGGGAATAGTATAGAGAGATGAACCTGCATAATATATCTTTAGTAATGTATCAAGCTCTCTACATCATGAGATATAGAGATAGTGAAGCACGGAGACTTAGTGAGAGTGTGAGTAGTGATAATAAAGTGTCATAGTGTAAATGACTCGTTGACTCTCCTTGATAGTATAGATAGTGTTAAGTAACAGTGGCAACAAAGTAACATATGGGTCACTCGAGACACCCCAATATAAAAAACAAGAAATATATTTAAAATAATAAATGACTAAAAGATGCTTAAGGTCAGTGAACCTCATATATAAAAAGCATATAACCATCAACTGGGTGTACTAAATTAACCCCATATAATGTAAATAATAATATTAGTAATATAAAATGAGGTATAAGTTACGTAACCCAATATTAATAAACAAGCTCAAACAGAAGAAGAAGCCTAATTTAAAACCTTCGCTGAATAAAGTAAGCTAAATCTCATTCACTTAGTTAGTACAGTCTCACATCTTATTAATAAATATTAATATATCATATTATATATATATTAATATAATATATATAATATATAATATATCATATATATATATATATATATATAAATAATATAAATATATATATATATATATATATATTTATAGAATAATTATATATAGTGCACTATAAAAGTAGATAGATAAAAGACTAAAACTCATGTAGGAAATATCCTAGCTACTTGTAATATAATCACAATCGAATCCTGCATACCTATAAACTAGGGGTAGGACACCGCATATTAGGGAGCCTATTCGGGTCTACAGGGGTAGTATAAGGTTAAAAGGCTTGAAAAAAGTTGGCACTCAGTTGGCACTATGTGGCATCACTTGGCCACTATATGTGTCAACTCACTTGGCACTCATGGGTTAGGCACTCACTGGCTAATCATTGGCACTCATTGGCACTCATTTGGCACTCACCTGGCACTCACCTGGCACTCATTATTAATACTCATAGAACATCACTCTAAGATTACTCTCCATACGAGCTGTACTTAGAGGAGCCATTCAAGAAGTTGAACCATCAAGAATAAGCGTGGGTCAAAATTGACCCATTAGGTATATGGCAAGGTCAAGGCCGAAATATCTGTCCAAACAAAGAGTTAAGACTATATCCAAAAAGGGCTAGTCCAAAAGTAAAGGGACAGAAAAAAATTACCGTGGGTCAAATTGACCCATG